>VDFB02193867.1:126798941-126832542 GCA_007258455.2 Sequoia sempervirens
CTCTCACTCCACACCCCTCTTTCTCTCCCTCTATTAGGTCACTCCCTCCCACAACCTCTCCCTCTCTCAGGTCTCTCACTCACACTCCCTCTCTCTCCCACTTTTCCCCTCTTACACTCCCTCTCACTACCTATCTCTCAAGTCTCTCCCTCTCATCCCCTCACACTCTCAAGTCTCTCCCTTTCGCACCCTACCTACATAACTCTCTCTCTCCATCTCTCTATCTCCCCCTCTCTCTCACTCTCTCTCAATTCTCTCTCTCATCCCCCTCTCTCTCTCACCCCCTTTATCCCTCCCACTCTACCTAGTGAAGTACCTCTCACTTCAAACCCTTCTCTCCCACCCTCTCTCTCTTAAAATATCACTTTATCCCTTTATCCCTCTCCCCCCCTCACAATATGAAGTCTCTCCCTTTGGCACCCTACCTACATAACTCTCTCTTTCTCTTCATCTCTCTCACTCTCACTTTCTCTCAATTTTTTCTCTCCCACCCCCTCTCTCTCTCACTCCCTTTATCCCTCCCACCCTACCTAGCTAAGTCCCTCTCCCTCCAACCCATTCTCTACCACTCCCTCTCTCTTAAAATCTCACTTCCACCCCTCTCCCTCTCTCCAAAATCTCTCTCTCTCTCTCTTAAAATTATCCCTGTCTCTAAAGACATATATAAATACATACATACAAGCATACATGTACATGTATGTATATACAATCTTACATACAAGTAGGCATACATACAATATGCATGCGTTGACACATACAGGCATACACACATACACACATGAGATACAAGCATACATGTGCATACAAATATACAACTATATAAACATACATTCAATATTCATTTAACATAAAGAAATACATAACGTGAGCGCATTATACCACGCTCGCATTATGTCTCACCAGACATGCTCCCCACAAACAAAAAAACCATTAGAAGTTGACATGTAATGCAAGCACGTTATAATGTGCTTGCATTATATCTTGCTTTAGGAATCCCCAATCCTTGGGATTGGTATTTTCCTTGGAATACCAACCCAAAGGTTTGGAGGGAATTCCCATTGACCAGAGACATGTTTTTGCAATTTCCACAATATTTCACATATTCGGGATTGTGCTCATTGTCAGGATTGCATGTGGTTCAATATCAAACAAATCAAACATCTAGGTAATGTTAGGTTCTCTCTTAGCTATCCAATGATGTAACTTTTTCACTTTTTAACAATGTTAATTCATTCATCCATAATTTCTTTTTGTTTGTATGTCTCTTTTTTAGCAAAAAGTATTGTTCAAATGGTGTTTTTGTGTTATAAATTAACCATTCATTGAAATTTCAAATAAATTACATTTTTAGAAACTGGACTCCATTCTAATTTTTTTTTTTTTTTTTTAATTCAATTAGTTTCCAAAATTTGTAGGGGTAGCATGGCCAATATTCTATTTTTCAGAAAGTGTCCACTTCAAAAATTAGTAAAAAATAAAATATCATTAAAAAATTATGACAAAAATTGTGCATCAACTACATAATGTTAGCTAACTTTTAACCATAGCAATTTAAAAATACTAAAAAATATTCACCATATGAGGGTCATACAAGAGTTGCTATGTTATGTTTTTTTTCTGGAAAAAAAAGCACCAGTTTATGTACATCCATCGTTTGAACCCCTTAATCTCAACCATTTTCAAAATAAATTAGTAGTTTAGAATGTAGACTCAAAGCACTTGTAAATCCAAACTACATTATTTGGCATTAAATATTATAGAAAAATAGGAAAATTGTAAAAGAAGTATAAGGAAAACACTGGAGAATGGTATACATATAATTCTTAAGTACCAACCCACTAGCTCTTGCAGCTGTTACATAGACTACTTATCTTGCACCAATATGTTGCATGAGATTCTTTTTCCCACTATCCATGTTTCACATAATGTGCATATATTTGGATAGGCCCTTTCTTGGGATGGGAGTGAGTTTATCTTTGTCTATCTTTGGCCTTATACCTGTTACCATAGGAGCAATTGTATTTTAATGTTGTTTCTTTGCTCAATAAATATGGTTAGGATTAGTATTTTTATTGCTGCGCATTTACTGTTTTGGTTATCTATTTGCATCTATGTTGTTGGATGCATTAACATAGGACCAATTCCAGATTATGAACATGTTAGATATAAAATTAGTTTGGTGACAAATAATTGTTATTGTTTCTAATATCTCATTTATCTTTCCATTTATCTATTTGAAGTTTGTGACGAGTTCTCCATTGGCTTAACTATGAAGAGTATTCTCATGCAATAACTATGTTAAAAATTCTCAATTTGTCTACAAAATTTAGTGCTAGGCAATGTAGCTTGAATTTTTTATTAAGCCTGTGTTGTTGTAGGTAGGTTGTGAAGATTGTTGGTACTCATTAGATTTACGAGTTCGATTTAATATGGGTTTGGTGCCAAAAAATGTGGCTTGAAATTTGAATTGACAAACCAAGTCTTATAGAGCCTGCTTATCTTGTATGAATATGTTTAGTGTTGGTTTCTGGTCATCTATGATTTAGCTATGATTTGAAAGTATTCTTTCAATAGTTATATTACAATTTCCCTATTTTTTCTATAATATTTAGTGGCAAATAATGTAGCTTGAATTTTCAATTGAGAAACCAATTGCTACATAGAAATTGGTGTTACACCTTATCTAGATAGTGATAGAATTAGAGGTAGAGATGCCTATAGCTAATTTTCATCATAAGGTCTAACACCTTTTATAAAATTCTCTATTTGTCCTCAATATTTACCAGCAAAGGATGTAAGTTGAATCTTGTATCAATATGTTTCAGATGTTTTTTTCTATCTATAAATTTAAATAAATGGGCAAGATATTTTTTGCATAAAAATATTTAGGATCACATCATATAATTATTCTCATAGCCTAATAAATCACAGATGATTGGAAACCGACACTAAACATATTCTTACAAGACAAGGTTTACAAACAAGGCCTTTAATTACAACAAGAGGAATTTTTGTAGACTTAGAGCTATCAAGCAACATGTATAGGTATTTTGCTACAATTTGTAACAAACTAGTGGTAGCTTCACCAAAAGTAATACTCCAAAGGCTATTTGAATGGTTACATATATACATACATATATTCTAAATTTGAGCTACATTATTTAGCACTAAATATTATAGAGAAATAGGAAAAATGTAAAAGAATTATTAGGAAAACACTCAAGAACCATAGAAAATGAGAGAATAGAAAAACCCAACATTAAATAGAGATCTGAAACATGAGGAAAGAATATCATAAAACATATTCACACAACACAAGCAATCTATGTAACAATTGGTTGAATGGTCTTGCAACTTTAACTACAAAAGCTAGCAATAGTTGCATTCCTCGATTTGCATTTGGAAATGGTCACAAAACCGAACAACACCATGAGGGAAACCTAAAGAAAATAAGTATTGTCATAAATATTTGGGCTTACATAATTGATTTGGCAAGTTGAAAAGATTTTTGTATAGGCATGGAGGGAAAAATTGTTTGGTGGCTTTTAAGTGTTGTTGTAATAGTTCTTTAATTTATTCAACTTTATATCTCTAGCCGATAGGCTATTTGTTTGAAGTTTCTATTTGTTGAGAAGACAATATTTAATCATGTAGTATGTGTGGGTATGTGTAGGATCGTGATGGGCTCAAAAGTGGCAATATGATGGGTATGTGGCTGATGACATTTTTTTACCCAAAATTGATGAAACAAAAAGGGTTTTTAAAGAAGATTCTCATCTTTCCACCAATATAATTTATGATTTAATTTTAATTTAATAAGTAATTATTATTCATATTCTATTCAAATTAAGACTAAAGTCCTGATTGATATACTGGTTGAAAAAAATCTAGAGCTTTCAAACAGTATCACATTTTTTGAATCGAAAACATGCATCACATTCTATGCTTTACATACTATAGGATTAAAAAAGGAAAAATTGAATTTCTTGAAGTTTCAACCAAGTTAAGGTGTTCAGACATATGAGTTTTTTATATTTTTTAAAATTTGTCATAAAAAATTCATAATTAATTTTTTGCTTAGAAAAAAATTACAAAAAATATGTATCACATCAAAACATGAGTCCTCTACTTATATCTAAAATCTTATTAAAAAATATAATCATTTTATTGTGGTTAGGGTGGTTAGATAGACACCTACTTCTTATTTTTCCCCTGAAATTTAAGTACTACTACATTGAAATTTCAACTTTTCACCAAATAGATTTTTTTTTAAACAAACCTAGTAGTTTAGAAACTACATTCAATTTTCTACATATTCTATTCTTAAAGATTTTTGAAATAATATAGATAACTTATTCAAATTTTTCGTCAAGTTTCCTAACTTTGATTTTTCTGATTTTTTTGCGACTTAAGGGCTTGTTTTCTCCATGATGATCTTGCACATACCCGTGTAACATATTCCTAATGCTAGAATCACTCTTTTGAGAATGCAACTGAATCAATATATTTTCTTGCATATTTAGTATTATACTTTCCCCACTACAACATTGAATATTGCATTTAGTTCCTACTATGCCATTGCACTACAATTGGTGTATATATTTATCTTGAATTTTTTGTTCCATATTTAAAAATATACATGTACATGGTCATATATATCCATATATATAAACAAAGACCCCTATGGCCTATTTGACAATGCAAGTAAGCATCCAGACTAGATTTTCCCTTAGTTAACTAGCTGAGAAGGCTTCAAATTCAACCCTTTAGTTGCCTATAGTAATTCCAAACTATAGAGTAGAAAATATGCTATAAGCAACCAAAAAGGTTTGAATTTGTAACCTTCCCGGTTGCTTAATTGAGGGGAAAATTAATTTGGATGTTTCTTTCCTTCATAAATTTCAAGCGCAAGAGTTAGATAGTGACAAACAAATATGTTATACACATGTGTTTAGATATAGTAATTTGTATATAAAGAGATATATAGATATGTACATATGGATATATATATCTTCTTATATGTGTTTGTTTATAAATGTGTTGAGAAAGGGAAAATTCAATGCATATATGTATTTAATAATTTCTACATATATATAAATGCATATATTCTACATTCAAGCTCCATTATTTGGCATTAAATATTATAGAGAAATAGGAAAATCATAAAATAACTATTAGGAAAACACTCAAGAATGAAATATGCTTGATTCTTGAGTATCATCCTGATAGCTCTTAGAACTGAACATTACATATATTGCTTGTGTTGTACCAATATGTTGCATGATATCTTTTTTCCCTCATATGTTTGAAAATCCCTATAACAAATTGCTAATTGTTGTTTTTTTTTGTTTGTAAGGCGAGAAAATATATTGATTAAGTTGCATTGTCAAAAGAGTCATTGTGGTATTCTTTGCATATTACACTATTGTGAGAACCATCTCCCTCAGGTCTATTCTATAATAGAATTCAGGTTTCCCAAACTGTTGTGCTATGGAATATGTAAGTCATTTTACATTGGTATTTTGCATAAATGTTTGGTCCATGATATTGAATACCAAGAAATTTAGGGAAAATTTCCAATTAAGCCTGTGATTTTATACACATTTTGGATAGATTATTGCACCATATCATTGTTACCATTACATAGGAAAATAAAAAACTGCATAAATGTACATATATGGAAATAATAAAAGACTATATGGATATACATATAAACAGCCCCAAAGATAGAGAGATACATATAGGGGTATATGCGTTTCCATTTATCATTTTTATTCTTGTTTATGTATCCCCTAGTGTTTGCACAACATTAAAAGTGGAGTTCTATTCTTCTTGTTGTTTATCGTATTTTTTTGAAAGTATTAAAAATGGAATGGTTATAAATTCATATTTCTAAGTTGTCTACCAATTACCATTGGGATGTTGCAATACATTAATATTTTCTTTTTATTGTGAAATAGAGTTATCAATTAGTGAACTCAAATTGCAACATTTTGTTCCTGCAAATATGTTACCATAACTATGTCTACGGAAATGGGCTTTCTGGATGGGTTTGAAGAGCCCCCCATTATTTATTTTTTGGTAGTAGCCATTGGTGCCACTATGGAGTCTGGCTCTAGCGGCATGCTTCCCTAGCCTTCAACTCTTGATTCTGTAAGTATAGTTTTCCTTTTTGTTATACTTGTTGCAAAATTGGTGTTATTGTTTCTAGTTTTCTTGCCTTTAAGGTGTATATATATATGGGTCATCTTGACAAAGCACATATATGTGGAACTAAATATGCATGCCTCTTTTCTAGCATATAAAAGGATTCCTTTCATGTATATGTAAATTTGTATGTAGATATATGTATATGTATGTATATGTATATGTGTATGTATAGGTGTATGTATATGTATGTATATGTATATATATGTCTATGTACATATATGTATATGTATGTATATGTATATGTATATATATGTATATGTATATGTATATATATGTATATGTACATGTATGTATATGTTTATATATGTATATGTATGTATATGTTTATATATGTATATGTATGTATATGAATGCATGTATGCATATGTATATGTGTATGTGTAGGGTATGTGTAGGATCATGATGGGCCAAAAAGTGGCGATATGATGGGTATGTGGCTGACAACCTTTTTTTTACCCAAAACTGATGAAATGAAAAGGGTTTTTAAAGGAGATTCTCAGCTTTCCACCAATATAAATTATGTTTTACTTTGAATTTAATAAATAAGTATTATTCATTTTCTATTTGAATTACGACTAAAGTCCTAATTGATAGGTTTATTGAAAAAAATATATAGCTTTCAAACAGTATCAAATTTTTTGAATCTAAAGCATGCATCACATTCTATGCTTTGCATACTATAGGATTAAAAAAAAAATGAATTTCATGAAGTTTTGACCAAGTTAAAGTGGTCATACATATGATTTTTAATTTTTTAAAAAAGTTGTAATAAAAAAATCATAATTAATTATTTACTTAGAAAAAAATTACAAAAACATATGCATCACATCTGAACATGAGTCCTCTACTTATATCTAAAATATTATTAAAAAATATTATCATTTTATTATTGTTAGGGTGGCCAGATAGACACCTACTTATTTTTTCCCTAAAATTTAAGTACTACTACATTGAAATTTTTAATTTTCAGCAAATAGATTTTTTTTCTTTAAATAAACCTAGTATTTTAGAAACTTCATTCAATTTTCTACAAATTCTATTCTTACATTTTTTGAAATAATATATATAACTTAAATTCATTTTTTTACATCAAGTTGCCTAACCCTGATTTTTCTGATTTTTTGCCACTTAAGGGCCTATTTTTTCCATGATGATCCTGCACATACCCTGTATGTATAGGCATATGCAAAAAACAAATACTAAAATATGATTAAACAAATATGAAGACACTAGATTTTGTCCATTTTCTATCAAATCAATGGCATAATGGCTCTTTTGACAATGCAGGTTAATCAAAGTATAGATTCTAACCCTGTAACAATCAATATTGTATATGTATATGTATATGTATGTATATGTGTATATATGTCTATGTATATATATATATATGTATATGTATGTATATATGTATATATATATGTATATGTATGTATATGTTTGTATATGTATATGTATGTATATGTATGCATGTATGCATATGTATATGTGTATGTCTATGTATATGCATATGTATGTATATGCATATGTGTATGTCTATGTATATGCAAAAAAAAATTCTACAATATGATAGATCAGATATGTAGACAATAGATTTTTCCCATTTGCTATGAGATTAATGGCACAATGACTCTTTTGACAATGCAACTTAATCAAAGTATAGTTTCTCACATTGTAACATTCAATATTGCATTTACTCCATCTACCCATATTTACTTTGCTTGCTGCCATTGTGCAACAATGGAATAATGCATTAATCCTTGCACGAACGAACACTATGTATATGTATATGTATGTCATTATATATGCATAATATATGTATATGTATACATGTATATATGTTTTCATATGTATACATTTTTTTATACATGTATATATATGTCTATATGTTTATATGTATATATATATACATGGTTTACATGGGTATTTTGTATAAATTATTAATTTATCCTTGATGCATTTCGATCTTTGCTTATTATTCCTTTCAATAGTAGGTTGGAGGGTCTTAACACTGATGTGTTGCAAAATGTGGGATAAAGTACATTGCTTAAATTGCATTGTCGAAAGAGCCATTCTGAATAGTAAGAGATATTAGAAAGAATAAGACTTATGATAACACTTATCATTGGTCCTATGTTAATGCATCCAATGACAAAGATGCATATGGATAACTAAGACATTAAATAGAGGTCAATAAAAATACTAACCCTAAACATCTTTTTTGAGGGAAGGAACAAGATTCAACTATAATTTAATATATTGTAATGTTCAAACTATGCTATTCCTTTTCTGATCATTCATAGATATAGATTTATATACGGATGAATACAAATATATATTTTGTTATATGGGTATGTATAGGGTATGTGGTTGACCACTTTTTTTTACTCAAAATTGATGAAACAAAAAGGGTTTTTAAAGGAGATTCTTAACTTTCCACCAATATAAATTATGATTTACTTTGAATTTAATAAATAATTATTATTCATTTTCTATTTCAATTATGACTAAAGTCTTGATTGATAAGTTGATTAAAAAACATCTATAGCTTTCAAATGATATAACATTTTTTTGAATCTGAAAAATGCACCACATTCTATGATTTGCATACTATAAGATTAAAAAGAAAATTGAATTTGATGAAGTTTTGACCAAGTTAAGGTGGTCAGACATAATTTTTTTTATATTTTTAAAAATTTGTAATAAGTAAATCATAATTAATTATTTACTTGGTAAAAAATTACAAAAAAAATGCACCACATCAAGACATGAGTCCTCTGCTTATATATAAAATATTATAAAAAAATAATTATCATTTTATTGTGGTTAAGGTGGACAAGCAGACACCTACTTCTTATTTTTTCCCTAAAATTTAAGTACTACTGCACATTGAAATTTAAAATTTTCACCAAATAGATTTGTTTTTTTTAAATCTACTATTTTAGAAACTCCATTCAATTTTCTATAGATTCTATTATTACATATTTTTAAAATAATATAGATAATGTATTCAATTTTTTTACATCAAGTTGCCTAACTCTGATTTTTTAAAATTTTTTTCCACTTAAGGGCCTATTTTTTCCATGATGATCTTGTACATACCCATATGTTTATGTGTAATTGCTACTTTAAATATATCTATGGTTATACATGTATATTCATAAATCCTAATGTGTTTGAACTTGTATGCATACTTGTAGGCTATACAGGCACATTCAAGTTGCACAATGCAATCAATTGTTGAATTTAAAAAGGGTAAAAAAATACAATGGAACTATTTGTACTATAGGCAACATAAAGAGGAAATAGCCATGAAGCACCACAAAAAATACTTGTAGCAAAGGCTAACTACAACAACCACACCTACACATTAAATTGCTAACAATCCTCCTTTGCAACAGCCAATTCCAATGGCAGATGGCAACCCTTATATACAATCTCAGAGCAATTCCCTTGTTGCACCAACATAGGAACAACATCTCAAATAAATATTCAATGAAAGCTACCTTGCTATGGCAAAGCGATTTTGACATCATATAGATGCACTTTCCAACCTTTCTATTTGCCAAATATGTAGGGAAAGATACATAGGGATGCACACTTGAATGTCAAGGTCAGGAGCCACATGTGTAAGGTGTTATTCTAAAAAAGGTGTCCATTGCTTCAGCTCTACAAATTCCATGGACCCAAGCCCACAACCATTGTTGCTCAAAAAGTTAACACAGGTTGAAGAAATACTTATTGCTAGGGTAGCTCCAATTCTGTAAGTCTCCCATGCTAGAGGAGGCCAATTTAAATATAGTTGTCACACAATAAGCTTCCCTCAAGATATCTTGAGCATAGAAAAAAAAATTCCATGATGACTGGAAGACCTTGAGGTCATAATCATTCGCAAGACCACCATTGAAGGCGGGAACTACAATTTTTATGTCAATAAACATCATGTCATGGATGCACTGAAATACAAAATTCAATATGAAAAATACTATGTAATTATGTTGAGATTGATGTTAAGGCTCTTAATATGTTACTTGATGTTGTTGTTGATGTGTCTAATTTCTTGCATACAATAGACCAAGTTTTAGATGAAGAGCTAATGCCATCAACCAACTTAACAAATGTTGGTCAAGAAGAAAATGGCTCTTCAAACTTTTCATCATTTATTGCTTCTTTACCAAATGCTAGACGAGAGCTGCAAGCAATAAAACATGTCTTACAAATTGAAAAAAAAGAGAAGAATATCTTATCTTGGCCTAAAATTAGCTCTTCTCCTATTAATGAATACAACACTAAAGGTTTGTTTTCAATGGCCTTTCCAACATTGTTTCCCACTGGAGCAACACTTCCCCTTCAACCAAGAAATGTTAAAATTCACTTGCATGAATATGTCATCTACCTAAAGAGATATTTTGACCAAAAATTTGGCAAACATGTTAGGTTTAGATATTTTCTCTACAACTTGATTATGAGACATCACAACAAACAAACTGTCTCTTTTTCTGTTTGGGCAGATCTAGAGGAAAAAATCCCCAAGTTATTGTCTATTCTATGGCAACAACTCCAAGCTACTCTCGATCACCAAATAGCCTAACAACTGATGTGTTTTGGCACATCATTGCATAGCACTTGCTCTTTTTGGAACTCTTTTCAAGCCCAACTAACCACCATGACCGAACAACCTAGCATACCCACCCTTTATTTCACTTTGAGTTGTACAAAAACAAAATGTTCTCTTTTGTAGCTCATTTAGCAATGGATCCTTCAACAAAAATTCTAATAGATAATGTTGTTTAAAATCCACATATCACTTCTTTATATTTGCATTATAGATTCTCAATTTTTTGTGAGGAGGTGATTGAAAATATTTTGCATGGAAAAGATTATTGGTATAGATATCAATGGTAGCATCATCGCTCTACACATGTGCATGGTTTTTTATGGCTTCTAGAAGCTCTTGACATGGAAACTCTTGATTGGTCCAATGACCATGAGATCCATGGCAAGGGACTTTTTTGATAGATACATTTCAGCTTGGAATCTGCGTTGCCTTGCATAAAGATTTCTTAGAATGTATCATTGTTCTGAAGAAAACTCATGCTTGCTTACCACGAGATAAATCCTTACTAATGATCCAATCATAGATTATGAAGAGTTTCTAAACATAGTTCAAAGGAGCACAAAATGCTTCAAATATACTTGTTTAAGGAGAAAAGGGGAACAATTGCAATGTCAGTATAAAGCATCTTGGTAGTAGCAACTTATGTCTACATTGGCATCTGATGTTGAGTCTAAAAAATCCTACAAACTAGAAAGAAATGATGATTTCCTAAATATTCATAGCTCTCCATGCTTGCAATTTGTCATGCCAATGTTGACTACCAACTAGTTGTTTCTAGGAAAATTATTTTGAATTATATTTCTAAATATGTAGCTAAATCTGAGAAAAAATAAAAAAATTATCTTGACATGTTGAAAAGACTTGCAAATAAAAATATAGTTTAGGATACAACACTGGTTGCATATTAAAAATTCGTGATGAATATTCTTGTGGAACGTGACATATTTGCATAGGAGATGTTCCATATGTTACAAAAATTGCCTCTTCTTACTTCAAGCCAATGATACGTTCACTTGTATGTTGAAAAAAAGAAATGGTTCCATATAAAAAAAGATGATACTGATGAAGAGTTGCCAACAAACTATATTCACTGCTATATGTAGAGGCCTCCAGAGCTAGGTGTTGTATCCCTAATTCAACTGGTCCACCTATATAGACACTCACAAAAGTGAAAAAAGGCTAAATGGAAACAAAGGCACCAGCCTATAGTTGTCCTTGTCTACTCGTTGTTCAAGACTACTCCCATGTAAGATAGAGAGATATTTGAGACATTTTGTTGGATAGGACTTATGTTATACAAACCTTTCCAAAACATACAAATAGATATAGGTCTTCTCAAACAAGAGATAATAGAAAATTAGAAATTTTTCATAATGGCTGGTTATCATCCTTGGCATGTTCATAAACTTCTAGTTACACTCACAATTGAAGAAGAACATGATAGTAATATTGATGATTTGAACCATCGACCTTCTATAGATGAATATGAATGGGAATTTTTATATTGGCTTGGTGCTACTACTAACTTCAGTATAAATCAACTTTAGCTATTGGGTAGGCATATTTTGATATGAACCATCCATGGAATACAAACCATGTACCTACACAACTCCATAATATTGCTTTGCAGTTCACCCCATCTATGAAGGCACAACGTGAGCAAGCTATGGTTCTTTTTTTTCTGGTAGATATGTCAACCCATCAAATTTCACCAAAATAGCAATTGGTCCTTCAAATAATCTAGTCCCATCATATGCAACCTTCACCCAAATCCCCTCTCTGCATGATAATTCAAGGGACAATTGGCACTGTTAAATCCTTTTTGATAAATTATATTCAACAACAAATAAACACCTCTTTTGTTGGATCCAATAGCTGCTTACTCACATTGGCTCTTACAGGTGTTGCTACGTACACCATATGTGCCTCTATAATCCATACAACACTTTAGATTCCCATAAAGGATATGAATCCTTTGCAAGGGTAGAAATTAAAAATATTCCAAGAACAATTTAGGTATATTCAATACATTTTTATTGATGAAATGATTTTTCTAGGCCCAAAGTTGCTATTGAAAATAGATAGCCAGTTGCGCCAAACATTCCTAGATAACCAGAGGGAGCCATTTCGTGGTGTTTCTATGAGCCTTGTTGGTGATCTTGCCTAGTTTCCACCTATCATGGATACACCTATTTATGCTTCACACTCATTGGTAGTATCCTTGTGACACACTTTCATGATCTCAATAACATAGGAAACTATTTTCCACCAAAAAGGAGATATCCCTTCACAAAAAAAGTTCTGGGCAATCCTTCTCCATATAAGAAATGGTGAGGCTCTCCACGGTGATTGGGAAGAGCTTATGAAAAAAAAAAAATCCTCTCAACCACAGAAAGAGAAAAATTTGGTGTTGCTACACATCTATTTTCCACAAATGACTTGGTCGCATTCCACAACAAAAAAATGATCAAGCAGTTAAATTTACCCATAGCAATTAGCATTGCTCAAGTTGTGCAACAACATAAATCTAATCATGGAGATTATGACCAACTTCTCCTAGAATTGCTACTTTGTGTTGGTGAACATGTAATGCTGAAAAACAATTTTTGGATTCAAGCTGGCCTAGTGAATGGATCCCTTGGTGTTGTTACAGGTATTGTGTACAATCCACATTGTAAACCACCAAACCCACCTAACAATGTTGTTGTCCACTTCCAAAATTACATTGGTCCACCATGGGACCTAGAACATCTAAGAGACATCCCCATCCCAACTATAAGTTGGAAGAGTCGAACAAAAATTCCACTCACTATGGCATAGGGAATCACAATGCATAAAGCACAAGGGTTAAGATTGGATAGAGCAACAATAAACATAGGAAGAAAAGAGAGGAAAGGCTTGAATTTTACAGCTATTTGTCATGTTAAATCAATTGAAAGACTCTATATTGATCCAACTTTCTCATTTGAGAGATACTCTAGGCTTGGTACCAACAAATACACTGCTCATCGTCATAGTGAAGAGACATGTTTGGAACATCTGCAACCCTCACCAAATGCTTCTACTCCCACCCCATAACCTGACTTACAAAAAAGGCTTGCAAACAATTATCCTCCCATTTGTCTCATCCTATGTGTCATCGTCTTGTCAACCATTTTCTAAGTTGAATTTTAAAAAAATACTAAGTAATAATTTGTGAAAAATGGGTATAATTCCAAAGATGCATAAATATTCTATGCAACAATAACTAGAGGGTACAACTTGTACATGCTAATCTCCTATTTTGATGATTCTATTCTATTAATTTGCTGAATTCTTGTTCTAAGATTTTGTTATGTGATGCTTTCAGTATATGGCATTCAAAATAATACACTCTTTTGTATATTTCATTTTCCCATCATTTTTTACGTGTTTTTAAATTCCATGATGTCAATTGTTTATTAGCATACCTACAATTATTTTGCAACTAATTTTAACATACAGTGGCATAAACATACAGTTACAGTTGTTACACATTAATACATATACAGATACAAGCAATTGTAGCTATCAAAGATGCACAAAGATTGGAACCAACAATAACTAGAAGCCAAAATTTCTATAAGTCAATAACATGTTTAGAAAATTATAGTATATTAAACTATATATGCGCATATTAAAAATGCATTCTGGAAAAAAATTCTCTTCCATTTGACTAATAAGTTTAAAATACTGCAACCATGTTGTGTTTTCTATTCCCACAACCTATATACATTGAGTTCTCACATATGTTCTTTGTGCTTTGCTCCCATAGATTTTAATGCCTTCTTGGTACCTTTTCTATTAGCTTTATTTGATTCAAATAGCTACAAATGTTTGTCTACAAAATTATTTTTCCATCATTTCACTGTTTCATTGTTCCTATATATTACATTCACAAATATATACTCTTGTCTACATTTCTTTTCTTTTTTGTGATACATGATAAAATTCCATGCTATTTTTCATGCCTTGTTCAAGCATTTTCACAACGATGATGAACTTTATTCGCTACATGGCCTTGTGGTCGTGCCTCACTCAACAAACATAGAATGGTAGGTGCTTTCTCATGTGATAGTTAATACATCCTAGCATTGTTGTTTTGCATCCCTTGTGAAATGAAACGTTGTGGTGATTGTTTCATAGTAGACTACTCAAATAAACTACCATCCACCTCCCTTATGTGCCAATTTGGAGAGCTTTGTAGTTATCCTACTCTACAACCTGCAACATCTTTCCTCCTATTCTTGTAGTAAACCATTCCACAATTTTTTTCCCCAGTCCATACTTATCTAATTTCAGACATATATTTTGATATAACAATATAAATTTTTTCTTTGCAATAGTATTTTGTTGGGCTCAATGCAAAGATAGAATGACAAGCACAAATGCAACCCATGTGTTGAATAATTGTACCCAGAAACACGATCATAGTTGTAAGTGTAAATAAGGTTTGTTTTACATATTTATATTTTCTTGATTTATACATTCAATTTTTTTCTCCCTCCATGGGTACATACCCTCTATATATTTGTTTCTATATATAAACATTTATGCATGGATTCTTACATGCACTTGACTACAATAAATATAGTTTTTTGTTCATATTACATTTTCCCATGCTCCTATACTTTCCTTTTATGGAAACCCCAATGGAAATTTCAAAAAAATAGTTGATAGGTGATTACCAACTATTGCATCAATTATCTGTTTTGTATTAATATGTTTCATGATATTCCCTTTTCCTTATCTCTTTCAAGCTCCTTGTATTTTTTATTAATAGGTTTCATGATATTGTCTTTCTATTATATCTTAAAACCCACATTAAACATATTAATACAAGAGAAGAAATTTCTATAAGAGTTGATGTGTGAATTCCAAATTCGAGTGATGCTCTTTCGTAGTCAACCCAGGTGAATAGAGAAATTGTGAAAGAGCTATTAGAATAATACTTCACAACCACAAAACTAATATTTTCTCCAAAATGTTTATGCTTTCATGGTAACCCTTTGCATATATATATATACTTTCTTTGCTATCTTAATCTGTAATTGCTCCTATGCTAATGGCTATAATGCCAAAACTAGACAGAGATACCTACAAACAATAAATGAATAGCAAAAAAAATACTATCCTTGACCATTTTTTTGACAAAAGCAAGAACATTTAACTATAATTTTTACATCCATACACAGGGATAATCTCTTTCAACCCTTGAAAATGGGCATAGCGTCAAAGATAGAACCATATAAGAATAATAAGCAATAACACCTCTTATACAATTTCTCTACTTATCTTCAATATTTGTTACCAAATAACATAGCTTGAATCTTGTAATGATATATTCCATGATATTCCCTTTTCCTCATGTTTTTAAATTGGAGAGCCCTCCACAAAGCTTCATTCCACTTTTGGATGAATGATTAATTAATGGTTTGTGTCTTTTTTTCTCTATTTATAGTTGCTTTTCATAGCAGGCCATAGGGTTTTAACACTTGATGTGCTTTCAAACATGCCAGAAAGTATATAGATTAAGTTGCATTGTTGAAAGAGCCATTCTGCTGTTGGTTTCATAGAAGACTATTTTATTGCTCACATCTTTTTTCTTTCATTATTTTTCCTCATGTTCTCTAGTTTTATTTTAAAGAGAGCCAATTCAAAAACATAATCATGAAACATATTGATACAAGACATATAACACATTCCACCAACGGTAAAAAAGCCATGGAAAAGATTCTAGAATTTTAAAACTTTAAAAACAATCCTTGTTACAAAAAAAATAGAATAATCTGTTACAAGTAACTTCAAACAGATGACTGGAAAACAATATCATGACACTTATTGATACTCAAATAGATGAAAAAAAATAAAATCATCAAACATATTAACACAAGACAACAAAAAACAATTAATTGATTGGGTTTTCTTGTGCCAATGTGGCTGTTGGTAATTACATGGGTTGGTCATGGTGGAGTTGGTGTCCTCGATACAAGGAACCTAAATGGTAAGTGTTTTCTCACACAAATTGAATGTATATATATATATATATATATATATATATATATATATATATATATATATATATATTACACACACACACACATATATATGACAAATAGCGAATGTAGTACCCCTCCATTTTGCTTATGTTTACTGTTAGCATGTTTTCACTTTGATGGAACTAGGTACTTTGTTTTGGTGTATTGATCGCTGACTTTAGAGTGATAGTGGATTTATTTTGTGATGTGATGATACATTGTATGGTGATAATTAATTTTTGACATTCTTTATGTTAGCATAGATGTTTATTTTAGATGTTATTGTTTTATATATGCATATGGTAGATTAATTGTTAGTTATTCTGTCAGTTTTATGTGATATGCATTGGTGTGGAGAAAAGAGTTACATCACTTGCTTGCGAGTGCCTTGTGATTTCTATGATTTTCTCTGCACGGTGTATTTGAAACATGGATTATATATATGTATGTTATTTGTCTTATTGTAGGATTGCAGGTACATGACACCGACTCAACCTGGTTTCTCAGGTTTGAGCATGTCAAGATTCAACGGAAATGTTGATTGGGAGGTAGTAACAAGGTATTTCCTAGCCTAGTCTCAAATCCAGTCCCAATTTGTCATTAGTTTGGGTTTGGTGTTTCTGGTTGTCTTGTTTGGTCTGTTTTGATTATTTGCCATATAAAGTTTATTTTGTGAATTTAGTGTTAGATTGATATTCTTTATAATTTAATGTTTATTTAAATTAATTTTATATATATTAATTAAAAAAGATTTATATTTTATTAATTAATTTAGTTTATTGGTAAGAAAAATTTAGTCATTGAGATTAAAATTATTTTATTAAATAAATAAATTAATTGATTAAAGTTATTTTTATTGTGAGAATATATTAAATATTAAATTAAACGCTTTTTGGGAAACAAAATTTAAATTATGGGAAATAAAACCAAAAGGGAATTGAATTTTGAATTTAAAATTCTTTAATTCTTTAAAATGCATTGAAATCTTGATAAGGAAGAAAAGAAAGTTTTACCCATAAGTTTGTTGAAGATATTTTCTTCTTGCCATGTGTGTGAGTTAAAATTTATTGCAATTTCTTGTTGGGGATTCTCTTGGAAGATATTATGTGATTTGGGGAAAATAGGAAAACACTTCACAAGAAATTGAAAAAAACAAAGATTTGTTAAAAAAAATTGATTTGGGTTATTTTGTTATTTCCTTTGGGTTTTGTTTAAACTTTCTGGAAGAGATTCTTGGTTAGATTTTTGTTCAGTTTTTTTGCATTTTTTTTGGAAAATGGGGGTTTGTAAAGAGCTTTGGAAGTTGCACACAATAGGCAGAGCATCTCATCATCAGACAAAATCTTCAAGTTACAGGTTTTTCTCTGTTTATTTATTTTGTTTATTTTCTTTTGAAAAGATTTTTTGTGAAAAGAATTAGTATTGTGAAGTTTTGTTTAAATTTTTTAAATGCATGATTGCCTGAGGAAATTGTTTTTGATTGAAACCTCTATTCTTCTCAGCAAATTATTCTGTAGAAAATTAAAAAGACAAGATTTAATAGTGAAATTAGAGAGCAACCCAGTAGTTTTTTGTTAAGCAATTGAAAAGTTTCAGAAGAAAACTCTGTAGATAAAATTGAGGAATTGGAAACCTCTGTTACAATCTCTGTTAAAAGTTTCCTATAGAATTTTTTTTGAATAATTAGATTATGAAGGAAATTTTCTATTTTGGAAATTAAAATAAAAACCCTCTGTGATTGAATTAAATTTGTTGAGGGAAAATTGTGTATACTACTAAAATTTTCAATTTCCTGATGAAAAACCCTATAGAAAGTAAATGCTTGATTTTAATATTTTATTCTTCACATATAAATTGAATTGAAAAAAAAATTATATTCTTTATAATAATATTTTGAAATCGCCATACAGGCGAATTAGCTCTTGTTATATTTTTAAAAAAAAAAAAAAATTATGTAAAATCGCCGCTTGGGCGAAGCTCGGCAAAATTTGTTATTGAATTAAAAATAATAATAACATGTATGCATTGGGGGAGGTTGCAGGGGCTACCCCCACAACCGCCCCCATATAGGGCGACGGCTGTGGAGGCAGCCAACACTGCCCTCATAGGTAGCGATGACTGCCAACACAGTCGCTACCCCATATGGGGTAGGCTACGTATGGCAATCCGTGGCTATGAAGAAACAGTCATGTATACCTTTGCGGTGGGTAATTCCTAAGAAAAAAACTTTGATATTTTCCATTTGGGAAAAACTCGGATTTAGGGTTTGTTTTATACGTTTATATATATATATATATTTGTATTTATATATATATCTATAATTATATATATATTTATATAATTTATAGTAGAAAGAAAATATTTTAGTATTTAAATGATACATTATTCATTAGATGTTTGAAGGCATAAGATTAATTAGTTTTAAAACTATAAAGATTGAAAGAGAAAATTTAGTATTTATTTTTATGTGAAATTGAGAAAGCTAAAAATTAGGTTAATTGATACAATTTCTTTTATTGTAAGAGACAAGAATTATAATCAAGTTATTTTATCTTCTTACTATTTCAAACTGATTCGAATTGGATTTAGTAAATCCTAAAATTAGTTGTTTATTATACCTAATTAGTTTTAAGTTGATTTAACTTTTGATTGGGAAAATTGGGGATTTCATGTGATTTCAAGTCTTCCAGATGTAATCACTTAAAGGGAGTTAAATTTTTACAATGGCTTTATATTTCTGAGTTTACTAGAGTAGTGCACAGGGCTTTGTATGGACTTTCCACATCTAGATTCTATGAACAAGAGATGTTGTCTATTGTGCTATGTATGGTATTATATTTTGATTTATGAGTACTTTTCCTACCTTGGTTAGTAAACTTAGATTCTTTGTGTTATTTTTAGGGGAGTGGCTCTTTGTGAGGGCCGACACAGAAAGTGGTGTCTGGGTAACTCATGTAGATTTAGTAAATAAGAGAAAACTAAATCAACACATTGGGTATTCTAAAATATTTATCTAGATTAATTATGTATCACTCATGGACTTAAGAGCTATTTTAGTCTTGAGAATGAGTTGAGAAGGCATGGAATGGCAAAGTCGATATCTTGTTATTTTAAAAGATTTTTGATTTTGTAACAGCTTGCATGAGGGGCCGGGTTTTGTAAGAGGTTGCCAGGGTAACCCAAGTTTGGGGGTTGGAACCTAGGAAGAAACACTAGGGTAACCTATGCAACATTGTGATGACACTCCACCTAAAATACTAGTAACCTTGTGAACTTGGCATATTTGATTATCCTAATTCTAGAAGCAATGTAACCAATAAGTTAAGTACGCAGTTGTATAGATTGTCTAGGGTTCGTAGGTTATGTCTAGGGAACCTTATTACTATCTCCTAGCATGGGGGGTGGACCTACGGGTACCACATGGTTGGGTGGAATGTACACCTTACTCTGTTGGGTCCCCAATTCTTGTTTGTGGCTATGAGTGCTTCATGGATGGAGAGTTCGTATGTGGATATATGTACTTCCTTATTTGTATCATTGGAAATTTTTTATTTGTATCACTCCTCAATTGTTAACGAGGTGAACATTTGTAATATGTAACTGTACATTGTTATTTGACCTACCTCATTCAGAAAATGAGTATTGTAATGTTATTTCAAATATATTGTAAGAAAGAATCTTTTATGTTCATTATACCTTTAGTGATGTAATTTAAATGTTGATCAAAATATGCTTTTAAGTTTATTTAAATTAAATACATGCTATGTTAAATACTATTGTCATCTTTGGGATTTTCAAGTAGTGTGTCGTCGCGTTACTTAGAGAATGTTTGCAAGTAGTTAAGTTAATATTTATAATTTTAAAAAAAATTATTACACTTTCATAGACAATGCATCATTCTGTAGGTTACAAGATGGGGCATTAAAGATTGGTATCAAAGTAAAGGTTCTAACACTGGACGCTTTGGGTAATTGTGAGCCCATTAGGTTGACCTAGTACATAGTATCATTTTTGGTTAGCCTTGTCTATTTTGTATTTGAGACTCATTTTTGTTTTATGTTTAGGATCATGCCTAGGCATTGTACTAGAGGTCATGGTAGAGGTCGAGGTCGAGGCTGTGGGCCAATCCCTCAGGTTACTCCCCCTCAAAGCTCCCATGAGAGTGAACATGTGGAATAGTTGAGTCCTTGGTTGGAACAGTCAGGTGAGGAATGGATTCTGATATAGCCAGATGTTGAGGGAGCTTAGTTACATGCCCTACTAGAAGAGTTTCTTGTCAGACTTGGTCCGAGGTAGGAAGTTGATCAAGAGGTGGTTAGGGAGTGTGATAGATATCCTAGGAGGATTGTTAGTACTATAGAGCAATATGCCATAGTTGCAGGGCATATGAGGGATTTGTTGAGGGCATTCCCTCCTACTTTTGATGGCACAGGTGGTGGTTTAGAGGTAGAGACCTAGTTATTAGACTTGGGTAGATGTTTTGTTATGCACCCCTACAGTAGCAATACCCAAGCTAGATGCACCATCATGCATTTGAGAGGTTTTCCCTCTACTTGGTGGTATTTGGAGGAGTAGAAGCTCCATTTATAGATTGGGTCAGTTTCTTGGGAGATGTTCTTGGAGAGGTTTAGAGCATGGTTTTTATCTAAACATTGGAGGCAATGACAAGCTGATGAGTTTCACTATTTGCGTTAGATGGGTCTATCTGTTGAGCAGTATAAACATAGATTTTATGAACTCAAACAATATGCAGGAGTTGGAGATGATGAGGCGATGTTGGTATAGCATTTTATCAGGGGTTTGAATGACCGTATTAGTGGAGGAGTTATATTTTTCAAACCAAAGACTATGGAAGTTGTGGTTGAGAAAGCACGCATTGTGGAAGAGAATCTAGTTTTAACATTGGGTGGACATATGAGTGTCCAAATAGGTAGTGCTCCTATAGCAGGTATTGTTCTATGAGGTGGTCAGGTACAGACATGAGGTTCCTCTAGGAATCGACAGATAACTGTTAAGGGTGGATAATAGCAACAACATAGTCCTCAGAAGAATAATAATACTCAACCTCAACAGGGTAACAATTTTTGGTCTCAACATGGTGGTGGTTGATTTTAGAATGAGAGAAATCAAAGTGGGCGGCAAGTTCAACGTGATCGTTGTGATCAGCCTGCATAGAGTTTTCAGTTAGTAGTTAGTGGAGGTAGTTTTCCACGGTCTAGTGTACCTCAAGGTGATAGAGGATTCAGGAGTATAGAATGTTTTACTTGTGGCCAATAGGGTCACATTACTCATTAGTGTCCTCAGAAGGGTACTTTTGGGTTCAGTCAAAGACTGGTGGCTTCAAAGTCGATCGTAGGTGACGCAAGCAGGTCGCATAGGGTGTTTACCATGGTGGATAACCACCAGGTTGAGCACTAGGGTGCAATTGGAGAGCTTTGTGGTGGAGGACTGGCATCATTCTTTGGAAACCGTGCACATCCTTCAATGTTGGGAGTTAATCCTTAGGGTTCGAGATGTTGACCGGGTACATATCCAAAGGGATCCTATTGGCTAGTCTTCTATTTCTTGGGAGGACATATTCTAGATGCGTGTGTTATCTATTTTCTGTTTGCAGGCTTCCAGGAGTAAGCCTTATCCTAGGGGGGGAGGATGTAGTACCCCTCCATTTTGCTTATGTTTTTTGTTAGCATGTTTTCACATTGATGGACCTTGGTACTTTGTTTTGGTGTATTGATCACTGACTTTAGAGTGATAGTGGATTTATTTTGTGATGTGATGATACATTGTATGATGATAATTAATTTTTGACATCCTTTATGTTAGCATAGATGTTTATTTCAGATGTTATTGTTTTATATATGCATATGGTACATTAATTGTTAGTTATTCTATCATTTTGATGTGATGTGTATTAGTGTGGAGAATGAAGTTACATCACTCACTTGTGAGTGCGTTGTGATTTCTATGATTTTCTCTACACAGTGTGTTTGAAACATGGATTATATATATGTATGTTATTTGTCTTATTGCAGGATTGCAAGTACATGACACCGAATCCACATGGTTTCTCAGGTCTGAGCATGTCAAGACTCAACGAAAATGTTGATTGGGAGGTAGTAACAAGGTTTTTTCTAGCCTAGTCTCAAATCTAGTCCTAGTTTGTCATCAGTTTGGGTTTGGTGTTTTTGGTTGTCTTGTTTAGTCTGTTCTGATTATTTGCCATATAAAGTTTATTTTGTGAATTTAGTGTTAGATTGATGTTCTTTATAATTTAATGTTTATTTAAATTAATTTTATATATAGTAATTAAAAAAGCTTCATATTTTATTAATTAATTTAGTTTATTGGCAAGATAAATTTAGTCATTGAGATTAAAATTATTTTATTAAATAAATTAATTAATTAATTAAAGTTATTTTTATCGTGAGAATAGATTAAATATTAAATTAAATGCTTTGTGGGAAATAAAATTTAAATAGGAAATAAAATCAAAAGGGAATCGAATTTTGAATTTAAAATTCTTTAATTCTTTAAAATGCATTAAATTCTTGGTAAGGAAGAAAAGAAAGTTTTACCCGTAAGTTTGTTGAAGATTTTTTCTTCTTGCGATATGTGTGAGTTAAAATTTATTGCAATTTATTCTTGGGGATTCTCTTCAAAGATATTATGTGATTTGGAGAAAATAGGAAAACACTTCATGAGAAATTGAAAAGAATAGAGATTTGTTAAAAAAAATTGATTTGGGTTATTTTGTTATTTCCTTTGGGTTTTGTTTAAAATTTCTGGAAGAGATTCTCGGATAGATTTTTGTTTAGTTTTTTTGCATTTTTTTCGAAAGTGGGGGTTTGTAAAGAGCTTTGGAAGTTGCACACAATAGGTAGAGCATCTCATCAATAGAAAAAATCTTCAAGTTACAGGTTTTTCTCTATTTATTTATTTTGTTTATTTTCTTTTGAAAGGATTTTATGTGAAAAGAATTAGTATTGTGAAGTTTTGTTTAAATTTGTTAAATTCATGATTTCTTGAGGAAATTGTTTGTGATTGAAACCTCTATTCTTCTTGGAAAATTATTCTATAGAAAATTCAAAAGACAAGATTTAATAGTGAAGTTAGAGAGCAACACAGTAGTTTTTTGTTAAGCAATTGAAAAGTTTCAGGAGAAAACTCTGTAGATAAAATTGAGGAATTGGAAACCTCTATTACAATCTCTATTAAAAGTTTCCTATAGAAAATATTTTGAATAATTAGATTGTGAAGGAAATTTTCTATTTTGGAAATTAAAATAAAAACCCTCTGTGATTGAATTAAATTTGTTGAGGGAAAATTGTGTATACTGCTAAATTTTTCAATTTCCTGATGAAAAACCCTGTAGAAAGTAAATGCTTGATTTTAATATTTTATTTTTCATATATAAATTGAATTGTACAAAAAATTATATTCTTTATAAGAATATTTTGAAATCGCCGTACAAGCGAATTAGCTCTTCTTGTTATATTTTTATTTTTTATTTTTTTTAAAATATGTGAAATCGCCGCTTGGGTGAAGCTTGGAAAAATTCATTATTGAATTAAAAATAATAATATGTATCCATTGGGGAAGGCCACAGGGGCTATCCCCACAGCCGCCTCCATATAGGGTGACGACTGTGGAGGCAACCGACTCTGCCCTCATAGGCAGCAACGGCTGCCAACACAGCCACTACCGCATATGGGGTAGGCTACGTATGGCAGCCCGTGCCTATGAAGACATAGTCTTGTATACCTTTGCGGTGGGTAATTACTAAAAAAAAAACTTTGATATTTTTCGTTTGGGAAAAACTCGGATTTAGGGTTTGTTCTATATATATATATATATATATATATATATTTGTATTTATATATATCTATAATTATATATATTTATATAATTTATAGTATAAAGAAAATATTTTAGTATTTAATGTAGGCATTATTCATTAGATGTTTGAAGGCATAAGATTGATTAGTTTTAAAACTATAAAGATTGAAAGAAAAAAATTAGTATTTATTTTCATGTGAAATTCAGAAAGCTAAAAATTAGGTTAATTGATACAATTTCTTTTATTGTAAGAGAAAATAATTAAAATCAAGTTATTTTATCATCTTGCTATTTCAAACTGATTTGAATTGGATTTAGTAAATCCTAAAATTAGTTGTTTATTATGCTTGATTAGTTTTAAGTTGCTTTAACTTTTGATTGGGAAAATTGGGGATTTGATGTGATTTCAAGTCTTCCAGATGTAATCACTTAAAGGAAGTTAAATTTTTACAATGGCTTTATATTTTAAAGTTTACTAGAGTAGTGCACAAGGCATTGTATGGACTTTCGACATCTAGATTCTATGAACAAGAGATGTTGTCCGTTGTGCGATGTATGGTATTAGATTTTGATTTATGAGTACTTTGCCTACATTGGTTAGTGAACTTAGATTCTTTGTGTTATTTTTAGGGGAGTGGCTCTTTGTGAGGGCCGCCACACAAAGTGGTGTCTGGGTAACTCATGTAGAGTTAGTAAATCAGAGAAAACTAAATCAACACATTGGGTATTCTAAAATATTTAACTAGATTAATTATGTCTCACTCATGGACTTAAGAGCTAGTTCAGTCTTGAGAATGAGTCGAGAAGGCCTGGAATGGAAAATTCGATATCTTGTTATTTTAAAAGATATTTGATTCTGCAACAGTTTGCATGAGGGGCCAGGTTTTGTAAGAGGTTTCTAGGGTAACCCAAGTTTGGGGGTTGGAACCTAGGAAGAAACACCAGGGTAACCCATGCAACATTGTGAACTTAGTATATTTGATTATCCTAATTCTGGAAGCAATGTAACCAATAAGTTAAGTATGTACTTGTATAGATTGTCTATGGTTTTATTTGTTTCTATGGTTTGTAGGTTATGTCTAGGGAACCTTATTACTATCTCCTAGCATGGAGGGTGGACCTACAGGTACCACATGGTTGGGTGGAACATGCACCTTACTCCGTTGGGTCCCCAGTTCTTGTTCATTGCTACAAGTGCTTCATGGATGGAGAGCTCGTATGTGGATATATGTACTTCCTTGTTTGTATCATTGGAAATTTTATATTTGTATCACTCCTTAATTGTTAATGAGGTGAACATTTGTAATATGTAACTATACATTGTTATTTGACCTACCTCATTTGGAAAATGAGTATTGTAATGTTATTTCAAATATATTGGAAGAAAGAATCTTTTATGTTCATTATACCTTTAGTGATGTAATTTAAATGTTGATCAATGTATGCTTTTAAGCTTATGTGAATTAAATACATGCTATGTTAAATACTATTGTCATCTTTGGGATTTTCAAGTAGTGTATCGTCACGTTACTTAGAGAATGTTTGCAATTAGTTAAGTTAATAGTTATAATTTAAAAATAAATTATTACAATTTCGTAGACAATGCATCATTCTGTAGGTTACAAAACGGGGCATTACAGCGAAAGTATTAAAGCGCTATTAAAAAGACATTTACTATGTAATAGCCACCAAAATAATTTCAGATATATACGGGTATGTGTAGGATCATCATGGAAAAATAAGGCCCTTAAGGGGCAAAAAATTTGGAAAAATCAGACTTAGAAAACTTGCATGAAAATTTAAGTTATCTATATTATTTAAAAAATATGCAAGAATAGAATTTGTAGAAAATTGAATGTAGTTTATAAACTAATAGGTTTATTTTTAATAAAACAAAATCTATTTGGTGAAAATTTGAAATTTCAATGTAGTTGTATTTAAATTTTAGAGCAAAAATAAGGTGTCTGTCTGACCACCCTAACCACAATAAAATGATAAAAAAAGTTATAATATTTTAGACATAAGTAGAGAACTCATGTCTTGATGTGATGCATATTTTTTTTAAAAAAATTCCATGTAAATAATTAATTATGATTTTTTTATTACAACTTTTAGAAAATATAAAAAACTTGTATGTCTAACCACCTTAACTTGGTCAAAACTTCATAAAATTCTTTTTTTTTTTAATCCTATAGTATGGGAAGCATAGAATGTGATGCATGTTTCAGATTCAAAAAATGTGATACCATTTGAATGTTATAGATGTTTTTCAATCAGCCTATCAATCAAGACTTTTTTTGTAATTCAAATATAAAATGAATAATAATTTTTTATTAAACTCGAAGTAAAGCATAATTTATATTAGTGGAAATCTAAGAATCTTCTTTAGAAACCCTTTTCATTTCATTAATTTTGGGTAGGAAAAATGTTGTTAGCCACATACCCTATACATATCCATCATGTTGCCACTTTTTGGCTAATCATGACCCTGCACATACCCATACACATGTGTATACTTTTGTGTGTCTATATATATATATACATATACATATATATATATATATATATATATATATATATATATATATATATATATATATATATATATATATATATATATATATGAAGTTACAGTTAAGGTTGCTGCTATATGTATATGCATATGTATATGTATATGTATATGTATATGTATATGTATATGTATATATTTATATGTATATGTCTACATGTATATATGTATGTTGTAACGCCCTGCCTTGGTTACCATTAAAACAAAGTGTAAAGAATGAAATTAACTGAACAATTTTTTTTTAAAAGATATTTATTTACACAATTGCCATAAGGTTTCCAAGACGACGTTACTTAAACCCAACACAAAAACTCAACATGTTATCATAAACATAATACAAATTTAATGCCAAGAATGGTTCAGTTTGCAAGACTTATTATCTTTGAGAATCCATAAGTTCATATTACAACGAGAGAGATTTTAATAAATCTCAATACATCCAAAGATGGTACAATATAAACACTTATACAAGAGGTAACTTTTACAAAGCATAAAGTGTTCATTTAACATCTGGCACAAATATCCATGAACAAGCTCTGCATCATCAGTCATGAACAAAGATGT
The DNA here is from genome assembly GCA_007258455.2 of Sequoia sempervirens. Taxonomy (NCBI): domain Eukaryota; kingdom Viridiplantae; phylum Streptophyta; class Pinopsida; order Cupressales; family Cupressaceae; genus Sequoia; species Sequoia sempervirens. The sequence goes on from VDFB02193867.1 coordinate 126,826,792, forward strand.
AACTGGAACTAGCTGCAAGCTTAGGATCATCTGCATGAAAATATAAGGAAGATAGAGCACGATTTCCTCCCGACCACATGGAACCAAAAGGTCCACTCCCTCCGTGCTAGGAGATAATTGATAGGTCCAAAAGAAAAGAGGACAGAACATAACATTTATGGGGTTTACAAATTACATCACAACATAACGTTAACAATCATAGTAGATAAAACCTTAGTAATACAACACATCAAAATAAATCTGAACACAAAGAACACCATCATGATATAGACTAAGAGTGTCATCACATTATCGGGATAGGTTACCCTGGTGAATCTTCCTAGACTACCGGCCCTCTCTCCAAGAGTTACCCTAGTAGCCTCTACCGATTCCCGGCCCCTATGCAGACCAATGTGGAGTCACTTCATCTTTCAAGAGGACAAGATGACGACTTGCCATTCTAGGCCTTCTCAACCTTTTCTCAACCTGAACGAGCGTTAAGACAATAGGCGAGGCACACTTTTATTTGAATTAATGTTTATAACTTCCCAACCCATAATTCATTAGTTAAGTTTTCACTGAATTAACACACCTATGATAGGTTACCCAGACAATCACTTCCGGATTTCAGCCCCTACCGCAAGCCACTCTTCTATAACAAGACTCAACATAAAAATCAAGGGGTAGCTATCAAGAACATAGATCAAAACCTCAATGTTTACGTCTTTCTCTAGAGACAGATCATAATTACAACCAGTTGTGCAAGGCCTTACCCCAAACATGATCATGATAATAATAATCCAAAGTATATGTATTCAATCATAAACCACCAATTCAATTTTCTAACCTCAAGAAACTAAAATTTTAGTAACACTTAATATTCGACTTCCACTTGACAATTTTCAAACACATAAATCCAAAAAGGTCTCCTTAATCATAATCATTTAAGATAAAAATTCTTAAGTTAATATATCCTTAAAAGATCATTATGGCCGTCAATATATCACCAACCATTAAAATAAATTTAAGGAAGTTTATTTAACTCCTCTTAACTCATATTTTAAAGAGTAAATATATATATTTAAAGTTTAGTTAAGTAGAAGTATAGTAAATAAAGAAAAGATATTTCACAGTCCATGCAACCAAATCATTTATAAGATCTTTTAAAAATAATAGTCACTTCAGATAATTTGCTTATTAAAATAGAGATTTCGCTCCATGCATGGATAACATTCTTTGAATTACTTAGTGATCATATACAGTCCTATCCTTGGAGTAAATATTTTCCGTTTTAAAGTATAGCACAAGCAATTTCACATAGTTTAAATTTCTAATAATTTTCAAGAATTATATTTACTAACATTATAACATAATAACAATACAAATTCTTTATATGCTAAAATTCAATTACCTTGAAAATAAAAGAAACATTATCACTTATAACTTAAGTTTCCATCTTTTCTTCTTTTCTCGTTCTTAGTCTCATACTTAACTAACACTTGTGTATAATAGATATCTAATATTAGTTAGATTTATAAAATATGATTTTCTAATTAAGGAATCTGCTCGTTTAATGCATGCAAAGGCAATTCGAACTGAAGACAGGTATAAGCTCATAAATAAATATCACAACTATGCGAATCCACTGGAACTTCATGCATTCAACGCATGAGATAATTGCAGGTAAGAATTTTGTCATATGGTTATGTATTCAAGAGAATTTTCTTGACTATGACATGCAAAGACAAGGAGTTCATTCTAGATTGGTTTATAGCTTCAGATGAAAACGAAAATATAACTATGAGAAAGCTTCAGGACGCATGCAAGTATGCCACAACATAATCTAGCAAAATTCGTGCATAAGAGAGGTCTGCATACCATAAAATCTGTTCCCAAAGTTTTCTATGACACCACAGAAAGTTCTATGCCTTTTTAAAGATGATACAACTTTTTTTATAAAAAAAAATAACATTCAGTACTCAGATCTAGAAGTAAAACATCTTATTTTTCTGATCATCATATTCTTTAAGACACGCATGCATTGATATTCTCTGATTACTTCCGTCTCCAGATGAATGAATTCATTTTCATTTGAAAAATACCAAAATCTACAACATTTATATTTATATATAATAAGTTTAAGAATCTGGATATTAGTTCCAAGAAAAGGACTCAGTATAACAAAGGAATGGCTATCGATTATGGTAAATCTTCTAACTATAGACTATACATAAATAGTCATTAAATGGAGGCTGCGTGCATATTATAACAGGGAGATCAGTGTTGACAATTCGTTGAACCTTCTATCAAAACAAAAGAATTCATATAATAAACAAGGTATAGAGTTTTACAAGAAACTATGCACAGATATAAGGATTAAAATTTTAATAAAACTTAATAACACAAGACTTCAAGTTGCATTACTCGAATACAGGAGGATATTCTACATCCAAAGTCTAGGCTTAGAAGGAATCTCAACCGTTTAGTAATAAGAATGATGTATAATTGCTTAGGGCGTAGATTTGAGGTTTGAGAATAATATAATCACAAAGTAAAATTCCGTTATAGCTCTAATATTAATCAATAGGATGTGTTATCCTTAAGAAATTAATAGGAAATAAGGCTTTTACAGCTATAAGATTTCTAGAATCTAAGTTTTCTCAAATATCTAAAGACAATGCCTCTACCAGAGGACTCAAAATTGTAATTTCGTGACTTCGATTTATTTCTACCTCACGCTCACGTAGACTACGTTCTTATTGCTATATCAGAAATTTTCAATAATACCATGAATATTAAAAGAAATCCATTACCGTTTTCCAATTTCTAAGAACAACTGCTAAATTTATATCTTCTTGAATTCCTGGCAACTTCATTAATTTGTATTTTTAATAAAATATGATTGCCTATTCTAATTATTTCTCTGTTTTATATGCAGGTTTGATATACCATTAATCTTTCCAAACGTTCAAAGAAGAAATTTACTAAAACTTAAAAAGAAGAAAAACTTGGTTAATCTGGAAATCGAGCTAAAACGAATTCTGAAGCCTTTACTGATTCCTTAATTAATTTACCAGACTTCGACGACGCAATTCCAATCAAAACCAACTTCAAATCACACTTGCAAATAAAATATTAAAGAAAAATTCTTCTGAAACAATTGCCGTGAAACAAACTACTAAAAACTGTTGCCCTCAGAATTCTTCCCGTGAATGTACAATTACCCATTTTCCAAAAGATAATAATTCATGCAAATCACTTTCCATCACAAAACTTAACTTAAAGTTCATTTCGCATTGTAAATAGCTCATTCAGTTTACTCAATCTTTAAAATATCATAACAAACCTTTAAATGTCAATCAAAGATTCTTATCTCTTCGAAAATATCTTTCCTTAATAAAATCTATTTCACATAATACAAGTTGCACAATTAAATCAGCAATAATAATATTTAATTAAAAGCATTGCAAAGAATTAACTTTCACTGATAAATTCAACAATATATGTAATTTAATTTAATAAATTAAATTACAAACATTAGTTTAAACATTTAAAAACATTTAATAAAATTTAAATATTAAATACGTAAACACAAAACAATATATATATATGAACACGACAAGACAACTGGACTACACGGGGTAACACAGAGATACTCGTTCGAAAACGGATGATGGTTTAAAAGGACTTGTCAATACCTCCGACAACATATTTATAATGGATTAGGGTACACTCAGACCTGACAAGCAAGTGGAGCTGTTACCTGGTACCTGTGTTTGCAGGAAAAACATCAAGGTTAAAACATGTATATATAAACTCATGTTAGAAAACACACCGTGAATAAGAATTGCAGCATAACAGGGTACTCACGAATGAGTAATGCTACACTGTCTTATCCACCGACACACATGAGCAAGATAAATCATAAGCAATAGTCATAAACAATAAGCCACACCATGAATGAATCTATCACAGTATCATCAAACTAATCACCTCAACATAACAACCACATGAAAAATTGTAAGCTAATAAACCATATCAGATATAAGTCTATCTCAATAACATCACGGAAACACAACCAGATAAATAGGACGTCAATGTATCATCCATAGAGTATAAAAACAACATAATGTCAAAGTCATAACTGAGAATACACAACATAGTATCGTAGTGAACTAAAGCATCTAACAGGCTGAATCAAACTGAAAACAAACTAAAACAGGATGTCACAGCGAGAGGGTCACTACATCCTCCCCCCCTAGGATAAGGCTTACTCCTGGAAGCCGCAAACTAGGTACAACAAATACAGCATAAAAAATATCATATGCTCAACACAACTAAATGAGTTTCAGCCTATCAAGACAACAAGAAAGAAAAGTACTACATTCATCTTCTTCTTCTATCAAATTACTCGTTATCGGATAGGGGACACTCCTCAGGGTCCTCATCTGAATCTATAATTGTCTTCACAGAAGCGAAAGACTGTATGTGATGGCTTTCCTTCTCTTCCTTAGAGAGAATAGGTGCATTAGGTCCACACCCAAATGGCCAATTCCGAACAACGGACGGTTTCTTCACTTTAACTGGATGTCCTGATTCTACGGTCTTTTTGCCTTTTTCCATTTTGATCCGAGAGAGAGCTTGGGCCAAGGTCTCGTCATCAGATTCACAAAGTAGAGATGTTGGTGTTGAGCTTTCTTTAATGACCACACCATTATGGTCGACTAGAGAATCCTGCTGCTCCACACGCTCACTTTCATGAGAACTCAAAAGGGAAGTAATCTGGCGGTTAACCCCATGACCACCAACTCGTCCTCGACCATGACCTTTATTTTGATGTCTAGGCATGGTTCTACACAACACCACGTAGAACGAGTCATAAATATGAAGCGAGAATAAGGAAAGGGAAAGAACAAATCTCAAGAAATTCTAAATACTATATCCATGACTAACATACATATTCTCCAAACATGCCTACCCTAAGGTTCCCTAGGTCTACTTCCTCGTATACACTCTCCAAGTCAGTATCCTACATCCTTGGAGATAATTCACAATACAACATATGGTCGACATTGAAAATAATAAAGATAAAATAATTTAGCCACTAAAGTCATAAATAAACCTTAAATGTTAGCCACTAAAGTCATAAATAAACCTTAAATGAAATTCAATTTCAACATTAAATCAAGAAATGTGCACAATGTCAACATTAAATCAAGTGTAACCACGAGGATTACAAATAAATAAGATCACAAAGTGTGGCTAAACCATCACAACCAAATATATACAAAGTGTCGACCTTCGCAATCAATATATATTTATCATTAATTACAAAGAAAGTCCACAATCTTCAAAATAGTACAATACATCACTGTGTGACTAGACACTAGCCACCTAATGAGGAAGGAGAGAACTTTTCAGGCTATAACAACTGTAGTCTTCTAGTGGTGCAAAGTGATCTCCAACACGTATTAGTTACATGACGTAAAAGACAACTAGGATAATACAAACTATAGAGTCTAACACTTAGGACAACGTAATGGGCTTACTAATATCCAGAGTACCCAGTGTTAGAACGTAGTGCTCTGATACCATCTGTAACGCCCCGCCTTGGTTACCATTAAAAAAAAGTGTAAAGAATGAAATTTACTGAACAATTTTTTTTTTTAAGATATTTAATTTACACAATTGCCATAAGGTTTCCAAGACGACGTTACTTAATCCTAACAAATAAACTCAACACACTATCATAAACATAAGTACAAATATAAT
>VDFB02193867.1:126832642-126851678 GCA_007258455.2 Sequoia sempervirens
TGAGAGAGAGTGGGAGAGAGATCTTATGTTGCATTCATTTATGTTTTATTAATGTGTATAGTAATTTTATAATTATATAATACATAGTCTTTAAATTTACATAGGTTCCCATGGAACAATTTGATGGAACAAATTATATAAGTTGTATATAAGTGTATATAATTCTTGAACTTAAGAATTCCATGAAACAAATATAAGTTGTATATAATTGTAATTTAGGCAAAATGATTTTAAAAATAAAAATAAGGATTGAAAGCATATAATATGGGTTTACATGCAACCAAGAAAAGTGAGAGATGATGCTATCAAGCATTCTTGAACTTAAGAATTTTCCATGGAACAAATATGTACATATAATTGTAATTTACACAAAATGATTTACAACTATGTACAAGTTACTATAAGTTCTCATTTGAACATGTATAGGGTTACAAGTGAACTTGAAAACCATGGATATAATCTAAGTGAAAGATTCTTGTTCAACCCACTCTTCAATAACATGTAGAATTTTTTGATGATCATCACTATCTAGTCTCCATTTTCTTCGGCCACATGCATGTGGAACTGCATGGAGATGTAGAGTGGTAGCAATTATTAATTGACTATATTGATATACCTTGTTATCAGGTTGATAGTCAACAAAATGAATCCCATGCTGAACAAATTTGACTTGCTTTAGATATGTCCCTTGTACTACAACAGAATCTGCATGGTAAACATGAACCTAAGGTAAGACATATGAACGTGTGTGCAATATTTTCGTGCATAAGGTTTGTACAATATATATTTAATGTTTATAATGTAATGTGCAAATGTGAATACAATGTACATATATAAAATTTTAAATTCAAACTCACCTGTGGGAAATAACATTCCATCACTTGTTTTAGGTTCTATTAGCTTATTCCTCTCTTTTGTGCTTGACACAATAAATAATAGCTAACACCTTCGATGTTTTCAGGCTCTGCTATGACTGCAAAAAAATCTCCTATACACCAAATTTACACAAAAAAAATCTTAAAAAATTACAAATGTCTCTAAATATCATTAACTAGATATATATAATAAAATTTAAATTATTGAAAACTTACACATGTACCTTTTCTAACCAATCCTGAAATATGGTCATAATCAATTAAAATCAAAGGAATGTCTTCAAATCTTTCTTCCTCGTCTTCATCATATGTTTCTGAAACAAGTAGTGGCACTATATCCCATTTACCAACATATCCAAGTTCTTGATTGTTGCATGCATAATCAAAGTTTCCCTCAATGCACTCAGTGCAAAAACAAGAGTAATCCCTTGTGTCTAATATCCATCCATGGCGACTATCTAAACTCCTAACACAATGCAAAGATCTTGTTTTTTCTACCCTCTTGCATCCATGCATCAATCTTCTATCCACACCTAGATACATATGTACAACAAAAACTTATGTGAAAAATATGTATATATATTTAAATTTAAATAAATTCAAATTTTTGATTTAATGTAATTTATACATACCCGATATCTCCCAAAACACTCTATGTGGAATGTGTTGGTTTGTTCTTGAAGATGTGTCGACCACATTTGATGCAAAGTGTTTCTTGCACCATTCAGCAACATAATGTGCATTGTCTAGACGATCTTCTGGATATCTCATTTGATGCTTTCTTAAAGCTCGTTTGATGCAAGCTCCTGCTCCATCATGCTCACCCTTTCCATGCCCACTCTAAAAAAAACTCCAAACATATGGTATTTTGTAGATTTTATGATATCTACAAAGCACATAGAATGGTTGTGAAGATTCAAATTGTGCCACACATCCATCTGACCATACAAAATGATTTTCAAATTTGACAGCCCTACTTCTCAAATTCTCAAAAAATATTGTAAAACAATGTTGGACAAAAAGTGTGTCATGCTCTTTATCATCACTAATATAAAATTGATATTCTTTGTTAATGACTCGTTCTTCATCTGTACTCTCAACACCATCCAATTCTGATTGTGCATGTCGATAACACACATGAACCATAATAGTGATCTGCTTTGAAAAGTAATACTCTGATTGAATCTCCTTTTGATGTACAAAGGAGTAATTTTCTGCAAAGTCAACTACTGATAGAACTGTTCCATGTGGGAAAGTATCTCTCAATGTTTGGAATTGTTGTGCTTACCACTTAGCAAAAAGGAATGATGTATGTATGGCCGTATCAATTTTCAAAAATCTTCCATAAATTTTCCAATGGCAATCTCCTCTTCACATAGATCAACCTTGTGGATTATTTCCCAAATTTTTTTTGCAACTTTACATGTACCTATGTTAGTAAAATATGTGAATAACTAATAAACCACACTTGATCAATGAAACATTACATCAAAGAGAATCCAAATAGCAATCTATGAGGGGTAGGCAAATAAACTCTAAAAATGGTACACCTCTTGCAGAGATTTATTGTCTTTGTTAGGTTAGTATCCTCAATTCTTGAAGAAAATTTAGCCAAATTTCCACATGTCTCACAAATTCCTTTTATGCAGTTTATTTGAGGTCCATTTTCATGATCACATAATATAGACTTTATGAACAAACTTGCCTATTTAGGAGGTGCATTTTGAAACCCGCATCTTTCTTCTCTCATCTTTCGAAACACCTGATAGTAGAGATCAAATTCAATATGATAACGACAACAACAAGTTTCAAAAAACTTGTTTATCTTCACATAATATGGCTTTAACCTTTGAAACATTGTTTGCCCAATATTTATATGAGGATATGCATTACCAAAGTTCATATACATCTCAAATTGTGTTATGTCTAGCCAATGTTTGATATGATTTTCATAAATACTAGGTCCAATCATGTATCTCATAACATCTCTAGTATTTGATGATGGACGAGTCTAATCATGCCAAAAAATTGAGACCAAGTTCCTAACAACATCTTCAATCCTATCGAATGGGGGCTCTACATAATTGCCCAATTGCCTTCTAAACTCTCATCCAAAAACTTTCTCTTTTTCTCATATTTTATCAATGTGGTTCTACTATAACCAATTTTAGTTGAAAGTGCTGACATTTTTCTTTTTCTTGCTATATCTTGTTGTACAATAGATGTCAACATCACCCTTCTTGTAGTGGCCTTATCCACAGTTCGAGATCCTTTCCCAATGGAATCTAAACCCTTTTTAACATTTTGAACAATATCCTTTCGTAATCCCATGTGTTTCTTCTTGTTTGATGATGAATGGACACCCAAAAATTGTAATTACTCTTTGAGCTCATCACGAAGGAGTAAACATGATAACAATTGGGTTTTTTAAAGTGTATCAAGATGATTGAAATGATGATTGATCATTCCATTTACAGATTTAGTCATTGACCTCTTTCTCTTATTATAAGGCTGGTTGGCATATTATTTGAGTTTCTCCATATCCATTTCAAGTAAATGATCTAAATTTCTATGAGAAATTTGTTTCCCCACCTTCTCAACTAGTTTTATATGCTCATCCATACTAGTAGGAGGAAGTGATCCTAACCCCTCTCCAACATGCTTTGTTTCAACTCGTGCCTCCTCCCTATCTTCAAGGACCATGCATTCTTGAGCAGATTCATTTGATCCAATGTCTAGATTTGGCTCGATTTGAGCATGAAAACTTCCTACTTGTTGAGCCCTTCCTACACATGTGTCACAAAATATTTTGTAAACAAAAGTGAGAGATGATGTTAAATATATAAGTGAAGTTTATGTATGCAAGCAAACAAATTGATAAAACATGATGAGCTATAAGTGAGAGAAGTTTGTGAAATTTTTATATGCTCATCCATACCAGTAGAAGGAAGTGATCTTGACCCCTCTCCAACAAGCATTGTTTGAACTTGGGTCTCCTCCCTAACTTCAATGTCCATGTGTTCTTCAACGGATTCGTTTGATCCAATATCTAGATTTGGCTCGACTCCTACTTGAGGAATCCCTAGAGAATAAAACATAAAAATAATTTGAGAACATTGAAGTGATGAAAATAAAATATGAAAGACACAAAACACTATAAATATTGAAACAAAAAGAATTGGCTTAAGGAATTGGAGTCAAGGATCATATAAACATTGCAACTTGCATGACCAAGATGACTTGAGGATATTTAAAAGTATTTATAGTCATTCAAGTGAAATGATGGTTAGAAGCCTTCAAAGTAAAAGTACTAAACACACACTTGAGAGTGAGAGAGAGAAGAAACAAGCATGTACCTTGTTTCTTTCTATGATAATTTTCCAAGTTTTGATCATGCCTCTTTTGTTCTTCTTCTTTTGACAATTTTCATTGAGATGCATTTTTTCTTTTTCTTTGTTGTCCCATTTTCTTCTTCAACTTAAAGATGACTCTAAACAATTCCTCTACCAACTTAGTTAAATTATCCTCCAAATTTTTCCTTGATTGATAAAAATGAAAAGTTGTTAAGCTCCAATATTTGCGTCCTTGATAAATGTGAAAAAACTTCTCCAAAATTTGCGCTCCAAGTGAATCAAAATTATTCAAGTGTACATGGAATAACTAGATTCTATTTTAAATGAATCAAGTAGTAAACAAACAAGTTACTTCATTGTGGAGTTTGTTGTTATTTAATTCATAGGTATGCACAACATATCTAGTAATTTTAGAATTTTGGTAAAGTGTCAAAAATGTATAAATATTAGAGGTATAATTTGAATTGAATTTTCTTAATTATATTTGAATTGAATTTCAAGTTAGTTGTTGAAAATGTATAATAGAGGTATAATTTGAATTAAATTTTCTTAATTAAATATTAGAATTGAATTTCAAGTTACTTGTAAAAAATGTATAATAGCTCGATATAATTTGAATTGAATTTTCTTAAAATTATATTTGAATTGAATTTCAAGTTACTTGTCAAAAAGATTATATATTTTTCTCAACTCAATGGTTCATGTTGCTTAAGTCATTTAAAAAAAAATATTTATTGTGATCAACATGAATGAACTTAATTATAAAATGGCATTGATTTCCCTAAAATTCTACTAGAGATTAAATGTATATTGAATATAAGGAAATTTAAGTTGTAAGAGATCATAAAATAAGAAAACATGTATGTATATTGAATATTTAAAGCAAATGCATACATATATTATGTGTAAACATGTTTAAACCATAAGCAAACGCATGTACATATATGTAAAGGGATTCAATACATATAAACATAACACATATAATTATATAAGCAAAGAGGAAAATGTATGTATATATCATATAAGAAAATATATGTACATATATCATAAAAGAAAAATGTAAATTAAAGATCATCTAATGTTGAATACTAAAGATATAAAAATAAGCAAATGTATGTATATCATATAAGCAAGTGTAAGTTAGAGATCATCAAATATCAAATACTATTTTAAAGATCATCATATAATCAAATACACATGTGATAAAGATCATAAATCTAGAATGCATGGCATAATATGAATGTCTACTCCTATATGAATGGCCATCTGAATGAGAACGGTCCTACTTTGATGGATGTGCTGAGCCCTGCAAATAAAATTGTGTACAAGATGCGTTAAATACATATAATTTTTATTAAATAAATTTTATGAAAGTTATTTTTAAATGAACTTGTATTTTTAAATATCAATCTAGAACTTGTATTTATCTATGCATACATAAATATATTTTTTATGAAAACTCACATGTCCACTGATAGCAGATTCATCCACAGAGTTACATCACTCATGCACATGATCTGGACCAAGGCTAGGAGTGATATGAGGTATGTCTACCTGTAACAATATATATACACATATATATCAACTTACATGAATATCTAGTTAAAAAGAAATTTAAAAAATAATGAAAAAATAATTGAAACATGCACATGCACACATACATGCACATCATCTAATATAAGATGACCTGGGTCCTCAGAAACATTCACCTCCACCATATGGACCAAATGATCAAGCAATGAATCAATATCTGCATCCATCTGATCTATCCCATGTCGTGCCATAAATTATGAATGGAGAGGACTATGAAGGTGAGATGGAATTGGTGATGATGAACGAGAACCAATCAACATATCAGTAAAACCCATAGTCTGTGCAGCTACCGTATGAACTGTAGGTGGATTCTGATGTGCGCTAGTGCTCGGCTGAGGCTGATGGGATCCTAGAATTGAATGACCTCTATGTCTCAAATGATCTCTAACATGCTCTATACCGATCCCATTGTCTGATGCAATGTGGGCATATGCCTCCAATAGGTCCTCAACCAAACAATGTAGAGTCATGCATGACATATCTCCTGTAAGTGCATCAAGCTGTGTAGAAGTAGGGATGTTGGCCACTATAAAAGGATCCATGGTGGTCCACTGTGCTAAAAATGGTGTGGATCAGGAATGTCTAGATATGAAATACTGATCTGGACGATCATCAAATATCCTAGTGGTGGCAGCCACAATGTCACTTACAGTGTCAATTGCTTCCTTTTGCGAAGCAACAACAACCTCATCTGCTATGGGGGCTAGAGCTGGGGTGAGAGCAAGAGACCTGTCACCAACCAATACCCTAAACATTGGGGGTGGTCTATCTGCTTGATGATAGGTGGGCCTATCAGCAATCCTACCACGCCCCTGACCAACATATGGTGGAATGTCCAAGTAGTTAACTTTGAGGCCCAAATGGACCTCAGCATACAACTGCTAAACAAAATACAATGGAATATGGTCATTGTTTGGGTATAGACCATGTGCTACTAGAAATCGTGAGTAGATCAATGAGGCCATAGCATGATTGACACATCTAGTGACCTGGTATCCCCTAACCTTACACACATTTTGATAAAATGGAAAACAAGTGGCTTTTATCATTTCTTTGGTGACACTATCTTGTATTTGTTTAAGGGGAATGTCACCATGTACTTCTTCCCACATGTGAGAAAGAATAGCAGTCACTCTGTCTGGGGAATATGCACTAGTCCTCTCAAGTTTATCTTTTAGTTTTTCTAAACTATGCAATATTAACATGCATGGTTCACTATATATCCCTGGGTTTGCACCCTATGCTAATGAATCTCTCAATTTTTTTTATCTCATTACTAGTATTTGCAAACAAAGAATCTGGCACAGGTGGAACATGATCTACATTTTCCATGTTATATATATATATACAATACACCTAAAAAAAAAATGAGACTTTGGTAAATAATATATCTAGATAAAAAGAATACAAATATAAAATAGAACTTGTAATAATTCATCTACTCATCAATAATATTTTCATACTATTAACTTGATTTAAAAAGAATTAGAAGACAACTATAATCTATAACATGGCATCCTTAAATGGTTCAAATTTTAAATGAAACTGTAGACATGCAAAATTCACATTATGCATTCGATCAGATTCGGTCAAATTAGCTCTTACATTAGGCAAAATTCATCACTTTCATCCATTCATTAAATAAGTTCATTTATCAAATAAATCCTTATCATTCAACCTTCATCCTGCATTATCCATTTAATTAAATAAATCAAAAAGCCATTTAAATCAAATCTTAAATCATTTTCCAAAGTCCAAAAAGTCAAATCAGTTAATCAGCATTAAATCAGCATAATCATCATTAAATTAATCTAATCCTAATCTAATACTAATCACATCCCACTTGCATTATCTAGACCTAGCCACTTGCACAATAAATCAATTTTATTGATTTATTAAAATCTCATTTTCTCTCAACATGACAAGTCAAACAAGGCATTTATTGCTCTTCTTTCTTGTCCCCCTCTCAAAATTTATTGCAAATTTGAATTCAAAATTTCCCCCTCTTGGGCACTCTTCCCAAATCTTGCACACACATCAACTAATCACATGATGACAAGTGTCCTCAATTCATTGGCTTGTTTTTTATCCCACATTGGTCCCTCTTCAACATTCAACATTTTGAAAATCTTTAAATACAAGCATCATCCTCAAGCAAATCCTACACAATCTTCACAATTTCATGCAAGGTTACTCTCTTCACTTGAGATTTAATCTTGTTCATCATCACTCCACCATCTTCATAGCATTTTCAATTTGAGCTTTTATCAAGGATTGGGAAAGGGTCACTAGCACAAGTGACACCAATCCAACTATGGAATAGGTAATTTGGTTTTGTTTTCATAATGCTTTGGTCTTTTTAATATCATTTGCTGCATTTGGAAGCATTTCTAAGGTATTTCATAGAGGCATTTTAGTAGAGTTTGCATAACACTAACCCATGCTTGAAGTGTAGTTTGTTTGCAGATCTAGCAATATATTGGATGTTCTTTATATTTCATTTTAATTTTGGCAAGAGTGGATTATTGGTAAGGGAGACTTTTTCTTTTCTTGGTTTTCTTGACTAATAATTACTTTAAAAACTTTGCTTTTGTTGGAAATCAAGATCTATATTGATGCCTTATCACTTGAAATTGTTTTTATTTAAAAGGCTTGAGAAGCAAATTTAATCAAACTCAATTTTCACATAATTGTCTTTTGTTTTTATAGGTACAAAAGCAAACGAAGGTACAAGCGAAGGTACAAAGCTGAAAATCAACAAAAGGTACAAAAGGGAAACAAAGACTAACGAAGGAGGTACAAACGAACAAAGGCGAAAAGATGCAAAGCAAAAGAGGAGGAGGATTCTTGTTTGAAAACACAATGTGTTTTTTAACACTTTGATTTTTTTTGATCAATACTACTTCACGAAAGGAGGGAAATGTTTTTTTGAAAACACAATGTGTTCTTTAACACTTTAAGTGTTTATTCAACACTACACGAAATTGTTTTCCTTTTCGTTTTAGAACATTAGTTTTCAATTGGGGCTAAAACGAACAATTTCATTTTCATTGCAAAGGGCTTAAAACGAACCTTAGAACAAACTTACTAGATTTCGTTTTGGTTTAAAATTGAACAAGGCAAACTTCACACTTGATTTTGGTGCTTAAAATGAAGTCATCATTGCTTTGAGGCTAAAACTAACAAGTGCTTGATTGTGTTATTTTGTCTTTTGAGTGCGTATCCTCTCCCCTTGCGCTTCGTGCGATCTAGGGTGCAAGAGAAACACTCAAAATACATTTTATTGCTTTGAAACACTTCATTTTGGGCTTAAAAATTGAACAATCTTGTGCGAGTGTGAGTAGGGGCATTTTCGCGTACATTCTCGCTCTTTGTGCCATCAAAGAATCGATCGAGTTACGGATTGTGTCTTTGCTCGCTTTTGTTTATCTTAGAGGGCCTGCCTTGGGGAAAAGTACTCACCCAGGCGACGACTCAACCGTAACACTCTAAAGCCAAGAGTATTCAGCGGATATAAATGGATTTGGTTAACGCCATAATCCGCGGTGGCTCGACAAGATGGATCGAAAGGGGACTCTTGCCACGCTGGTCAACTCCTACTGAACGGAAAGTCCTTACTAGAACCTATGTGTTAGAATTTTCCAAAATCTTAATCTGTTTGTTGGTGCAAGAGCGGTCGTTCGAAGCTTCCCACAATTTTACGCTTTTAGTAGAGATGGAAAGCATGCCATGGGAGTTTCATGGGTGTTGATGCTTGGCTGCCCTGTATAAGTGAGTGCCGTGGAGGGGAGCCAGTGGGGTCAAGCATCTAACCATCCGCTAAAAGTAGGCGTAGCTGGACTTGTCCAAGTGGGGACTCAACAAACATTGTCTATCACATCCATAGGGCTTGTAATTATTTTTTGTTTGAAAACACAGTGGGTATTCGAAAACATTTTGCAAACAAACACTTAAACATGATCATGCAAATTTCAAACCCCTTTTGATAGAGCAAATACATTTTGACAAATTTAAGTGTTGTTGCCTTCCCTTGGGATTATGTCCTTAGAGGTTTCTCATCACTTGAATTTATATCGTCATTTGCTCTAACTAGGGTTAACCTAGGAAATCCCTTTGCCTCAATTTCTTGGAACTCCCACACAACACTTTGTGGGAAGAAAAGGAATTTTGACATAGGAAATCTTTAGTTTGAAACATAATCAAGAAAGTGTATTTGGTAAAAAGAAGTCATTAAAAGCAAAGATAAGCAATTGAGCCCCACACATGTCTTTTCAATGATTTCTCACAAGATCAAGATACAAAAACCCAAGAAAAGGAAACTTAGCCCAAAACAACATCAACAAAGACTCAAAAGGTTATATGATTTTAGAGAAAAGTTGTTGGCTAATTTCTATAGACATGCTTCAAGAGACAACCCCACTTTATATTCATTTTACTACACACAAAATCCAAGATTGTTTCAAGGGATTGGATACCTTGCTTAGGGCATAACATGTTCTTCAATACCTTGGTCTTGTTAAGCAAAAGTCTAAACTAGGGTCATTCTAAGATCAAAACAAACATTCATCCATCAAAAACATCATCAACCATAAACATCTCACCAACATTTTGAGAAAATCTTGAAACAACTATGCTAGGCTCCTTTGGTAGACATCAAAACTTTTCAAACATGAGACTTTGAATTCTTCAAACATCAAACTTGTTCAACTCAAGTGTGTGAATGAATCCCTTTGCACATGCTTAGTTGAATTATCACTTTGTTCAAATTAATGGTGGATAGATGCATCCTTCTCCCATCACTAATTTGGATTATCTTTTGGTTAGCTTGTGAGTAGACACATCCTATTCTCACTCCTAAATCAAATTATCCTTTATGAGCATTAGTTATCTTTTTTAGATCATCATCCAAACATCTTGGGGATATCTCTTGCTCAAACATCAACATTCAAAAGACAGAATTCAAAGTCTAAACATCAATCAAAGCAAACCCAAAGTACCTAGCATCACATCAAGATTTTCAATACAAATTCAAAACTTTCACTCTCATCCATATATCATACACCTTTCATCTTCACATCTTTGATCTTTTACACATCCTAGTTTGCTCTTTTATGGTTCAAACAAGATCACAACACAAGAGGAACATGGAGTTAAATCAAGAAACATCAACCACAAGTGATCTAAGCCAAAACATTCCAGAAATCCAAAACACACCACTTCCAGACCTCACTATCACTACACACGATCCACAAAAAGAGGTCTTGGTGGAAGACATCACACCAACAGAACTAAGTGAGGAAGAAGTTCTTGAGATGCTCAAACAACCAAAACTACAAAAGTTTCTTCGCGCAATGGCTAAAATAAATCCATCAATTCTCAACACTATTGAGGATGAGCTTCTTGTACCAAATGACCAAAACACCCTTCCATAATCAACCACTTCCATTACCACCATAGAACCTACTATCAATGAGGATGATACCCTCTTCAACACGCATCAAAATCCACTTTACAACCCACTTGGATTTATCGATACATCTGAGGTTCCTTACCATACCACCTCATCATTTTCCCTTGACACGCAAGTGTCTAGACCTTTGGTACAAGCAAGCTCATCCGAAATAGAGAGACCCTACGGATTTGTCTCTTCATTTGCACAAGAAAATTTTCCACCATTCAAACCATTCACACCTCCCACCACGTCAACACCATATTTTGGTTTAGGGATCCCCCCTTTACCTAAATTTCCACCTTTCCCTAACATAAATCGCCCCATCCAAATCAATTCATCCAACCAAGGGGGTACATCACATCTTTCAAACACACCATCCACATCAAACCAACACATGATAGCTAATCAAAATATGGTCTCTCAAATACCCACTATTTCGCTCATCTCTACCATTCCTACCACTTCACCTAGTCCCACCATTCCTATCACTTCACCCATCCCAAATGCACCTATCACCACATTCACTCCAACCACTACATCCACTATACCTCAAACTTCCACTACCCCCATCACACCCCTTACATCGCAACCTCCCACCATCGCTCTAAGCACATCTCAAACTTCCAACACAATTCCGATCCCACCACCACCACCACTGCGACCAAGCCAAGTAAGCCATTACAATGCTTCATTCAAAGCATACCAACAATTGCTCCAACAATATCAAACAATTCGGCAAGCGCCTATAGCCACACACGCTTCTCAAGCTTCACAGCAAAATCAAGCTCAAACATTGCTGCAACAACAACAAGCACAACAAGCAGCACAAGCCCAAGCTTTGTTGCAACAACAACAACGAGCCGCACAAGCCGCTCAAGCTGCTGCAAGCTGCACAAGCTGCACAAGCCGCACAAGCTGCACAAGCCGCACAAGCTGCTCAAACTGCACAAGCTGCAAAAGATGCCCAAGATGCCCAAGCACGAGTGCAAGCACAAGCGCAGTACTTTGCACAACAACAAGCAGCCCAACAACTCGCATATCAGAAAGCGTTAGAGCAATACCAAGAGCAACAAGAAGCAGCCCAACAAGCCCTAGCTGACCAACAACAAGCATTGTTGGACCAACAACATCAAGCACAACAACAAGCTCTATTAGCGCAACAACAACAAGATCAACAACAAGCGTTGTTGAAAGCATACATGGCACAACAAGCAAACATTCCACCCATTCAAACACCCACTCCACCCCCCCAGAACACCTTCATTCCACCTCCTGATCCACAATTGGATGTCACCGCACAAATAAAATTTCTGTCACAACAAGTGCTTGACCTTCAATCAGGAAAGACACCAAAACCACAAAAAAACCTATGCCCTTATCCATTTGATAGGAGCGTAGAAATGAAACCATTCCCAAAAGGGTTTGAGATCCCTAAATTTGACAAATATCGCGGAACGGGTAACCCTGAAGATCACATCAGGGAATTTCAAGTACATTGCATGGAGGTGGCTCACGACGAAACGTACTTGATGAGATTATTCCCAAGAAGCTTGGCTGGAAACGCTATTGATTGGTTTTCTCGACTTTCTGGAATCAAAAAATTCCAGGAAATCATAGATGCCTTCATACATAATTATTCCTTCAACACTCCCATGGAGGTTAGCTTACAGGAATTATCATCTCTCAAACAAGGGAAAAATGAATCATTCGGTGCTTTCTTGCAACGATGGCGATCCAAAGCTAATCAAAGCAAGTGGTCCATGCCTGAAGAACAACAAGTGGGAACTATCATTGCGAATCTTGATGGGCCCTTGGCCTTCCACCTCAAAATGCAAAACATCACCACTTACGACCAATTGATACCTAGGGCGCTCAATATCGAACAAGCCCTTGCCACGTAGGGAGAAACTTCATCATATCAAGAAGGCCGCTCATCATCCAATTATCATGACAAACCACGAACATGGGCAAAGAATCGTAATGTAACCAATGATGGTGTTGTTGACGCCAAAGTTGTCATTAGTGCCCCACGGAAGAACAATCCACCATCCCAACAACAACAACACCAAAATACCAATCAAAGCAATCGACAAGTCAATACTGTGGTCCAACCATCCCATAACCAAAACACAAACAACATTGATAATCAGGGAAGACAACAGCGAAACAAGTTCTTCCCCAAACGAAAATACACACTCCTTGGGGAACCTGCTGAAGTAATCATGAAAAGATTGGTAGATGAAAAATTGATAACGGTCCCTACACATAATAATTATCAAGAACCATCGGTCAAGCCACCATGGTATAATGAGAATTATCTTTGTGACTTCCACAAACTCAAGGGACACACGACAAACAACTGCATGAGGCTCAAAAATCTAATTCAAGACCTCATAGATGACAAAATCATAGATGTGGAAGCACCATCAGGAAACAAAGATCTCAAGATTTACACGAATCCGATGCCGAATCATGGCAACAAAGGAAACAAAGATCAAGACAAAGGAAAAGGGGCTTATAAAAATGTCAACCACACATACGAGGGTGTTGTTGCTTGTTTAGATGAGTTTTGTGGAGTCATCACCATCAAAGGGGCCCAAGCCGATTGTGGAGTCACCACAAGAGGTGGAAAGGTTACCATTGCAGCACCATCCCAACCAAGCAGAAATTCCACATCCAATCCAAGGTCTAACCCTAGTGGCTATAATGTCTTGGATCAATTGAAAAGAACCCCTGCACATATCTCCATCATGGAGTTACTCAAAATCTCATCTGCACACAAAAAGATTCTAGAAGAAGCTTTGGCGTCATCTACTGTCCCCGCAGATCTAGATACAGAACAATTCCAAGCTATGGTCGCAAGTATCACCACACCTAACATTCTTACATTTTCTGAACAAGACTTCCCCACACAACCATCTCACAACCGTGCACTTCATCTGGAGGTGTACGTAAATAAAAAGAAAGTCAAGAGAGTCTTGGTGGATGGAGGTGCAGGCTTAAATATTTGTTCCTTAAAGCTTCTAAAGAATTTGAACATTTCAGAGGATTCAATTGACAAAGGAAAAGGCATCACAATAAGAGCATACGATGACCAGGAAAGGGTATCCCAAGGCACCATTCAGCTTCCTGTCCAGGTTGGACCCGCCATCATGCAAACCAACTGTCAGGTCTTGGACCTCGATTTACCATACAACATTCTCCTAGGGCGACCATGGATACATGCAATGCAAGCTGTAGCTTCAACCTTTCATCAATGTGTGGAATTCACACATGAAGGACAAGAGGTTACTATCCATGGAGATCCTGAGCCATTTGCCTACTACAAAAATCTAGAGGCAAAATACTACAAGATCCCGCAAGTACCCAAGAACGATGAAGGCCCATCAACACCTTACGTGGATCCCGCCACTCTCACTTCTGCGACAGAGACACCCTCCACCCCCGCCATCCCCACCTTTTCTGATATCAAAGTCATAATACAAGATGATGGTTGTGGAAACTATTCAATGCCTAAGAATGCTTTTGTAGTAGGAGAGCTACCACAATCTCCTAGATCAAGAGGACGACCACAATCACAAGAAGCTTCAACATCTCAAGGCTCCTATGAACGAAACCCTACCTTCACAAGTGCAGGAGATCTTGGTCAGGAAACATTAGAGGGGGACCTATCTCATCTCCTTTATCGAGATGATATACCGGCAGTTGAATTGCCTATGGACGAACGAAACAGAGGTATGAAGCTGATGCTCTTGATGGGCTATAACCGGAACCAAGGGTTAGGCCAAGATAATAACGGGCGTGTAATACCCATTATACCTGAGAAGCAAATAAAAAATCTTGGCATTGGTCATCCTACTCCTAAGGTAACTGTACTTGGTCGAGGTGCCCAGGATAGACGGAACCGAACGCCTCCTCAGGAATCTGTAGCTACTCCAAAATCCTCCATGACTTTAGGAATGCCCACTGATTTAACTGAGTCACCAGAAATAGGATTACCTTTGCTATTTGAGGATACTAATGTCCTTATGATTAGCACCTTGTCTTATGAGTCTGAAAACCAAAGCAATGAAATCCGATTAGTCTATCCCCAACTGATTGATTACGACCAACGAGGACCACCAATTCTTGACATGTTTGAAAACGATGAGGCGCTCTCAGAATTCATGGGACTTAGGGATGACATTCCATGTGGGGATCATAAGGCAGGTTTTATCATAGAGCTGGATACACATGCATACTATGGAGAAACGATTGAATCCCTCAGTCGCAAAAATAAAAAATTGAGAATAATCTCCAAGTCCTTGAGTGAAAACCACCTTGTGGCACTCTCCGACTCTAAAAAAGTAAAAAGAAAGGACGCATCCAATGGTGAAAACCTCTCTGAGGCGCCTGAGGATGGGGGATTCAATCTTCCTCTTACAGCTATACACCAAGAAAAGTCAGCTATGCTAGCAGAAAAGTGCAACCCCATCAATCTGGGAACACAAGAAACTCCTCATATTACATTCTACGCTGAGTCATTATTATGCAAAGAACAAGAGGAGTTGGCTACCTTCTTAAAGGAAAGGAAGATAAATTTTGCGTGGACCTATGCTGATATGCCAGGATTGGATCCAGAGGTAGTGGTTCATCACTTGGCATCTATCCTAAAGCTAAACCTGTGAGACAGAAGCTTCGCAAAATGCATCCTCAAATTGCTTTGTTAGTCAAAATGGAGCTCAAAAAGCTATTAGATGTGGGATTCATTCGACCAATTGATTATCCAGAATGGGTATCGAACTTGGTACCCGTATCAAAGCCTGACGGAGCCATAAGAATCTGTACGGACTTTAGGGACTTGAACAAGGCTTGCCCAAAAGATGATTTTCCGTTGCCTAACATTGATATGATTGTAGACATGACCGCGGGGCATGAGATGCTTTCCTTGATGGATGGATTTTCAGGCTATAATCAGATAAGAATTGCAGAGGAAGACCAGCATAAAACATCTTTCACTTGTCCTTGGGGCACATACTGTTGGAACGTAATGCCATTCGGCTTAAAGAACGCCGGGGCCACATACCAAAGGGCCATGACACTAATATTCCATGACATGATCCACAAAACAGTTGAGGACTATGTTGATGACATCCTAGGAAAATCCAAAAAGAAGGAGGATCATATATCGGTCTTGAGTGCTATCTTTGACAGACTAGAAGAATACAAGGTTCGTTTGAATCCCAAGAAGTGTGTCTTTGGCGTACAATCAGGAAAGTTGCTGGGTTACATAGTGTCAATGAGAGGCATTGAGATTGATCCGGCAAAGGTGAAAGCAATACTTGAAATGGAAGCTCCTAGGACATTGAAACAACTGAGAGGTCTCCAAGGCAGGCTTCAGTCAATTCGCAGGTTCATAGCACAATTAGCAGACAAACAAATCCCTTACTCTCACCTACTCCACAAGGGGGTAACGTACAAATGGGATGACAAATGTGAACAAGCCTTCAACAAAATCAAGGAATATCTGTTAACACCTCCAGTACTAAGGCCTCCAATTCAGAACAAACCATTGATCCTTTATATCTCAGCAACTGCAGCAGCCCTTGGTGCTCTCCTAGCACAACATGATGAAAATGGAATAGAAAGAGCCATATACTACATCAGCCGTACAATGGTGGGCCATGAGTTAAACTATACATTCATTGAAAAAGCTTGCCTAGCAGTGGTGTTTGCATCCCAAAAATTCAGACACTACATGTTGGCACACAAGATCAAACTCATAGCTAAAATTGATCCCTTAAAGTATCTTCTTTCCAAGGCAATGCTTACGGGAAGAATGGCTAAGTGGGTAATGATATTATCAGAATATGACATTGAGTATGTGGAGCGCAAGGCAATCAAGGGACAGGTCATTGCAGACCAGCTGGCAGATGCACCTATCTATGCGGAGAACCCACTTGTTTCAGAATTTCCAGATGAATCCATTTTCAACATTGACATAGCTACTCATTGGAAACTATACTTTGATGGTTCCTACACACAACATGTGTCCGGAGCTGGTATCTTCTTCATCACTCCACAAGGGGATTGTATACCAAGATCATACAAACTAGCATTCCCTTGTACCAACAACATTGCAGAATACGAGGCTTTAACTATAGGTCTCAGGATAGCAGTACAGTGGAACATTATGGCATTGAAGGTATATGGAGATTCACAGCTTATCATAAATCAAGTGAACAATGAGTACCAAACAAAGGACGATAAGCTAACTCCATACAAAAGGCTGGTGGAAAATCTCAAGGAATATTTTGTTGACATCACATTTGAGCAAGTACCAAGAACCAACAACAGAGCAGCAGACGCAATGGCAACTATTGGATCACTCTTAGAGATCCCTCAAAATGTTCTGAAATACGACTTCTTGGTAGAGCAGCTTCTCGTACCAGCATTCAAGGTACCAGAGGCAGAATTTGTGTGCGAAATCGTTGGTCCAAATGATCAGTGGTACCAAGACATTTACACATACCTTAGGATAGGTATCATTCCAGCCGATTTGCGTTCAAGCCTTAGACGAACCTTTATCAAGAAAGCATCTCGTTTTGTCATTTTAGGAGAAACCCTTTATCGTAGAAGCATAGAAGGAACCTTACTAAGATGTCTTAACCCTGAGGAGGCTTCGACTGCCCTAACTGAGGTGCACAATGGCATCTGTGGTTCTCATTCGAGTGGCATGACCTTGTCTAAGAAATTGCTGAGGAGTGGATATTACTGGCCTACCATGGGCAGAGAGGCACATGAATATGTCAAGAAGTGTCTACAGTGTCAGCAACACGGGGACCTCATCCATGCTCCAGCTCAAGAGCTTCATCCAATCATCACACCATGGCCCTTTTCACAGTGGGGACTCGATCTCATTGGGAAAATCACACCCACCTCATCCAGCGGCCACAAATTCATTATAACCGCAACTGAGTACTTCACCAAGTGGGTTGAAGCCATACCTATGACCTACATAACAGGAAAGCAGATCTCAAAGTTCATCCTGAACTATCTCATATGTTGCTATGGTGTTCCACAAGCTATTATCTCAGATAATGGGACACCATTCAAAAATCAGGAAGTCCGTGACCTATGTGATAAATTCAAAATCCAACATCGCTTTTCCACCCCATACTATCCCCAGGGCAATGGCCAAGCAGAAGCTACAAATAAAACCATCCTCAAAATCCTTAAGAAAACAGTCAATGACGCAGGCCGTGACTGGCATTTGCAGCTTAATCCTGCCCTTTGGGCTTACCGAACCAGCATCCGCACACCCACTGGTGCCACACCATTTTCCTTGGTCTACGGATCAAAGGCCATCTTGCCCATTGAGATCGAGTTACCATCCCTCAGAGTATCATTGCAAAATCTCATCACAGACGAAGAGTATCGAGTTTCAAGACTGAATGAGCTGGAACTGTTGGACGAGCAACGTTTGGATGCTTTAAACCATTTGCAAGTGTATCAGAATAGACTGAAAAGGAGCTACAACAAGAAAATCAGAAGCAGAACTTTCCAAGTTGGAGAATTAGTCTTAAAAGAAAATCAGAAGAATGTCCCAAATCCCAGCAGCAAAGGAAAGTTCGAACCCAATTGGTTGGGGCCTTTCATTGTCACAGCAAGCTACAAATCAGGGGCATATCAGCTATCAACACCCGAAGGGGAACCTCTGCAGGAGCCCATGAATAGCTCCCATCTCAAAAAGTTTTATACCTAATTCTTTCAAGGTATAGAAC
>VDFB02193867.1:126851778-127073059 GCA_007258455.2 Sequoia sempervirens
CTCTCCCTCTCAAGCTCCTCTACCCTTAACCCTTAAAGCCTAGGACCCCCTACCCTTTATCTCTCTCCCTCTCCCTCCCTCTCTCTCTAAATTACGTCCCTCCTACCAAGGATTAAATTTGATTGTCGAATTTTTCTGTCAACAAATTTTTTAATTACAGTTATCTATTTTAGGGTGCCCTTAAAACATTATGATATACCTTAGTGTATGTAAAATTATATATAAATCAAACATATATATCATTATAATTCTATATAAATTTTTACAGTTTATCCAAAATATCTCCTTTTACAATCTTCTTAAAATTTTGATTGTATTCTACGGCAAAAATCTTTATATATGGTCATATGGCCATCAAATTTAAGCCTTGCCGCCTACTATTTATATTTAAAAAGAATATAAATAATATTTATATTATTATTAAAAGCAAGGTGTTTGATTGAACATATTGAGAATGTTTAGTCGAACCCATTTAAAAATCATTTTTTTATTCCATGCGTGGTTGGTTCGGTCAAACATTGGTTCGGTCGAAGCCTTGTTCGACCAAACATTTGTTCGACCGAACCCATGATTTTTCATCCTTGCTTCCTAAGGCACTAGAATTGCTGAGAATTTTTCACTTCAAAGCTCGATTTGAGAATGAAAATGGAGGAGATCTCAAAAACCCAACTAGTATCGTGTTCCCCTCAAAACAAGCTATTCAACGAATATAATTTTAGTATTTTTTGATTATATTATCTATCTATTTTTTAAGTTTTATTAAATAAAGGTTTTTCACTGAAAACAAAACTCTTTGTTCTGCACAAGTGGAAAAATAGAAGATTATAAAAAAAAAAATTAAAAATGAGTGCACCAGATATTGGAGTCCTTGATCCAACAAAAAAAGAATTCGGACATATAGTAAAAGCAGTAATATAATGCAAGGTTGTGTCCGAATTGTGTAATTGATTGAATTTGAACTTGATTAAAGAAAAAAATATTCATTAAAACTATCTAACTAAGTGGAAGCAATTAGATATCAGAGTTAGAAATCTAAATTTAAGAATTGGAATTCTATCTTCATGAAAAAAAGTTTTGTGTTATACGGTGTGCGTCACTTTTTAAAAATGCTATTTTCTGAAAAAAACCAATTTTCGTGGGAGATGGAAAAAGAAGTGCAATCTGATTCCAAAAAAATTGAAAAAATAATTTTTAGAATCTACAGACAAAATATGACAAGAATCTAGTTTTCATCATCTTTAAATTCCTTATGGTTTAATCGCTATAGGTGCCTGAATGTGGAGATTGTGTTAAAAAAAAATATCAGTGTCCAATTTGGCCAAAAATTGTAAACCACTATTGTGGGATCACCCTAAAGTGGCGTCCTCCTAATTTGTTGGAGTTGAATGCCTTACAAGGTAGTTAGTTAGTAGTTTTTCTTCCTATAAATAAAATTTTAATGCTCCTTCTTAGGAGTTTGATCAATCTTATGTTGTACTCACATTCTTAGTTTTTCAGTAATATAGTTATGCTGCTTGATTGTACTTATACTTTCCAATGAATAAAATGAAGTTATAAGTTTGTGCATTTGAGTTTACATTTTTTTTAAGGGATACTCATCCAAGGGGTTCCACTTGGTGAGCATTCCATCCTTTAGTTTAGTACTTTATACTCAACAATTAGCTAAGAATCTGGCAACTGTCTGTTCCTGCAACAACTAGAATTCCATTATGTGACTGCTCTTGAAGCAAAAGTAGATAAAGTAGTTTCCTATCTGTTTGCTTAGATCTTCATTTATTTCATGCATTTTAGCTTAGTATAGTTGTTGGTTGATGTTCACTACTTATGTTATTTCTTTCCAAGCAATTTACTTTTTGCCCAAGCAATTTACTTTCAGCATTATTTCTTTCTTGGCTATAAAATGAATATGGCTACTTTGGATTCCTAGTACACATATTGTGCTGACACATTTCAAGTCTATGTCCCTCGGTTGAAAAGTTATATGCACCTTCATGATGATTGAAATAACTATTCAGATTAGATGTCCAATCTCCAAATCACATCTATAAGGGCTTAGTTGTTAAATCATTGTAGGAGGCCAACATAGATCTTGCCAGGTCACATCTCATAGCCTTACACTATTCAATTTGTTTGGAATATATATATATATATATATATATATATATATATATATATATGAATACTTGCATATGGTATAACTTTTAAATGATAATTTTTTGTAATGTAAATTAAATTTGATGGTTGTGATCAACAACCAACCAATATACATATAAAACCAAAAATCTATATATATACACAAACATATGCATATATAGATTTCGGTATATATGTATATATATATATATAGGCATATATTTATATGTATATATTTGCATGTGTGTATATATATATTATATATTGTGATATAATTGTGTATTATCATTTTATTGCAAATGAGTAGTGTAATTATCAAAGTATCCTTTCAATTGTATTTGTTTATAATCATATAGGTTCTTTGTATATCAATTATGTTAATTATATTTGAAGGAAAATATATGGAATAAGCTATGTATACACCTAAAATTGGTTTGGAGAAAATTAATTAAATACTAACTATTTAATTAATAAAACTTTAATTTCTTCTACTTATAAATAAATTGCAAAATTTATTTATATAATTCACTTTCTTAAATTCTTCTTATTCTAAATCACTTTCTCAATGTTTTGATTAAATAAACAACTTTAACTAGTTTTTTTTATTTACTTAATTCCCTTTTATTAAATTAAAATTTTATATTTGAATTTAGTCACATTTCTACTAACTTCTCATCTTCCACCTCATCATGTGTCTCATGAAATTAAATATTTTCTATATTTAAATTGGAATTTTGTGTCAACAAATTATAACCAATTTTGAGACACTTGGCTCTTCCCTCCATTTGATTCCTCTCCACAGTTGGAAATTTTTTCTACTAAAGGGAACAATCTCCTTGATTCTCTCCAACTTCTTCACTCTCAACCGTCATCTCTCCAGTTTGAATCTCGACTATTGGTTCCTACCACATAGGCTAATTCCTTGGAGAGATCTATAAATATAGTCTCATTTACAATATTTCATAGAGTGAATTGAGTATAATTACACTCTATAGAAATTTCCTTGGCATTGTCATCTTAGCATCGTAGCATTAGCATTGTTATTTTAGCATTTTGCATCTTGGTATCATTTAGTTTAATCAATCATGGCTTTACCATTAGTTGCGTCTTAATTTTCATAGTTGCATCACAACATTTCCATTGTCAATATCATAGCATTATCATAATCTTAGCTCATCATCTATAGCATATCATTTAGCAATAAATCATGTAGAAAGGTTTATTGCATTTCCAGCATCTTGTTCTTTAGGTTGTCATTTGACAAGTCATGTGCATACACACAATCTGAGAGCCATAATGACTTGAAAAATCCTTGGAGATAGAGGACAATGGGATGACATTAGAGAGTTTGTTTGTTCTTTTAATTAGATTGTTATTTGAATTCTCTAATATAATGTCTCATTGAATGTGTTGTATTTCTCGTTTTTGCATTCACATATTTTATACACACATAAATTTGGCACCCATTGTGGGGCCCAACCTCATTTTTAATATTTACTTGCAAGTTCTTGTTTGCAGGTTTGATCATGAATTTCAATGTAACACACCCAAAACATCTTCTAGTGCATCTACATGCACTTTTGGCTCATCAAGTTCCTATTCTGGCACATTTGTCATCTCTTTTGGTGCTTTCGGTCTTTGTTTTGATGAATTGATGTGATATTTCAGTGCATCAAGATTATCTTCTAGCACATACGAGATTTTGGTTTTTATTTTATGCTTTCAAGAATATTGCATTTAGTCTATTTTGTAGTGCATATAGTTAATCTTCTAGCACATATGGTCTCTGTTTTGGCACATTTAGCTTAATTTACAAAAACTTAAAATTTGAGAAACTGATTGATGTCTTTCTATTTTGTAGGTACTTTAAACACTGTTAAAGACAATTATCTGAAACTACTGATGGTGTTTTCAAGGGATGGATTTACTTTTTTTTTCCTTTGATTAAATCAGGCATCTAGTTTAATTAAGATGTTAATGAACACCATGTATGTTGCACTTGTAAAGTGAAAGTCCTATGCTCTCCCCTTCATTGGGTGACTAGAATGCTAGACTCACTCTTTCATTTATTGCAATAGAACCTTTAGAAGGCCTACCATAGTGGGAAAATGTAATCACCCTATGGGAATGACCTAAGTGGGAACAACTAAAACCAAGTATTCCAACCCACTATTATCAAACGTGATCGCAAGGAAACTCCTAGTCAACAATAGTGTGCATTGATAACCATCCCCAAAGCATTCGTTCTAAAGGTTGGGAGGTCTTATGAGGGATTTTATCATTTTTTGCACTGAACAAAAAATGATACTAATAACCTTAAGTGTAGTAGCCAGTCAAGTCATTCTTCGAACATTTTTAATATTCACAGTGCAAAGGGAGGGAAGAATCTGCCCCTATGATACTCACCATATAACTACTAGGTATTACTAGTCAAAAGTGGAGGATTCAACTTTGGTTAAGACCCAAGAAATAAAAAACATGGGTGCCCTCTAGGGGGTAACATGACTGTGTGAGCTGATGTAGTTCTAAGATGTGGGTTGTGATATTATAAATGACCCTTGACATTAGAAAAGTGACTGATTTGTTTACTATTGTTTAATAGCTGTGGAAATCAAAGGGGTCAGACTAGATCCTTAAACATAAACTTAATATTTAGCTCATAGCGTGAAACAACTATTTTAAAAATTGTTGTTGTGTTTGAAATAATTTTTCAAGAGAACATCCATTAAAAACACTTAATTCACATGATTCACAAACAAGAAAACCAGGGAAACTCACTGTTCAGAAGATCTTTTATCTAGAAAACATAAAATTCATTGAGATGAGAAAAAAACTAGAAAAACCTTTCAAAAGTAGTGACCATTTCTATTTTGGCACATCTAAGTTTTTTTCCAACACATTTTCCTCATTTTTCAGTGCATATAAGCTCTTTATTAGTGCATTTATCCCACCTTCTAGCGCATTTAGGCAATATTCTGATGCATTTGAGTTCTCTTCTCATGCATTTAGATCATACTCTAGCTCATCTGGTTTCTATTTCAGTGCATCCATCATGCTTTTCAACACATTCAGACCATATTTTTTCACATTTGTCCCATCTTCTAGCACATTTTGCAATCTATTTAGCATATTTACCTAATACTCCAACAGAGCTAAGTTGAACTTATGTTAGATAACTAGAACCATACTTAGGGGTCTTCTAGCACATCTTTGGCTTGTTCTAGCATGTTCATCACATCCTTTAGTGCATATAGGGTATTTTCTAGTGCATTGGCTTCATCTTTCAGTGCATTTAGCCCATGGTTTGGTGCATTTACCTTAGTTTCCAACACATCAATTTCTTGTTCTAGCACATATAGAGGGGAAGTCTAGCACATCCCTGGCTTTTGCTAGTGCATATCTAGCTCATCTTCTAGTGCATTTGTAGTCTTTTTCCAAGGCATTCATTAGATCTTTTAGCACATTAGTTTTCTATTTTGGCATATCTAGGGTATAGTCTAGTGCATCCAGGTCATCTTTTAGTGCATCTATGCCATCTTTTAGCACATCCAGTCCCTATTTTAGAAAATTCATCTAATACAAAAAGAAGAAGAGATAATTTGAATGTCTATCAGACAATTAACACTAGATTTATGGATCCTTTCTAGAGAAAAAATCATTCCTCATTACTACATCAGTTTAAACTTAAAGAAACTAGCCTTTGCAAGTGAAATTCTCTTAACTAAAC
The DNA here is from genome assembly GCA_007258455.2 of Sequoia sempervirens. NCBI lineage: Eukaryota > Viridiplantae > Streptophyta > Pinopsida > Cupressales > Cupressaceae > Sequoia > Sequoia sempervirens. The sequence goes on from VDFB02193867.1 coordinate 126,857,639, forward strand.
TTTGCTCAAACCATCTTAAAGTTCCTAATCATCAAACCTATCTCTAATTGTTAGTTGAGTTTCATCATCAAGATTTATCATCCTTCATCAAGAAACAAAATGTTGTCAATCAGATTTAACCTTAGTCTCATCAATAGAATCCATCATTCTATTTTGACTTAGGAATATCCTTGGCACTTCTAAACAAAGATCAAAGTTATAACAAATCTTTATCACTTGTATGCCCATTTTAACAAGAGCCCAAAAATAAAAACTCAAAGAATAAGAAATTGAAACACAAACCATCATGGAAGAAGCAGAAGAAAATCCCTTTCACAGATTCCACCAACTTGGAATAGATGAAATAACTGATGAAGACATTCAACAAGCTCAACAAGACCCTAAATTCCACAAGTTCATGGAGAAAAATATTTTTTGATGTTGGCTAATCAAGGTGTGAAACCTCCCAATGATTTTGACATCAATCAACTAAAATGAATTCCCAAGAGGACAAAAGTTGATTCATGAACCACAGATCCAATGAGTGCTTTGACACAACAAATGTAAAAACTTCAACATCAAATTTAAGAAATGAAAAGAGGAAACACAAAAAGATAATCGTTGCAAGACATCTACCCTTATCATTTTGACAAAAGTCTCAACATGATACAGTTTCCACCAAAGTATGATCTCCAAAAGTATGACAAATACAATGGAAAATTTTATCCTATAGATCATGTAGGATAATTTTGCACCATGAGCTTAGAATTTTCACATGAAGCTATTTGATGAGATTGTTTCCATGAATTTTGGGTGGCCATTGTATGGGATGGTTTTTGAAACTCTCACTAAGTATAAGGTCCTTTGTAGAGTTGGTCAATAAATTCATCACTCAATATTCCTACATTGAGAAAAACCCTCAAACCACATGTAGTGAGATCACAATGGATGAGGCTAGCAAGAGTTCTATGGGAAACCTATGCATGGGGGTTCAACCTTGCACACAATCACCCACCCTTATCATTTTTTTTGTTTCATATTATTATAGTGTATGCACTATGAATGCAAATAAAGAAGGAAAATAACATCATAATTTAAGGCTTTTCATAGTTTCTTACAAACAAAAAAAAGGAAAATACCATTCATCTTGTTGTTTTCTTATATTTTACATACATGATGCAACAATTGGAATTATTATTCCTTTACTTTAATTTTTTTTAAATATTACCTTTGCATAGATTTATGAGGAAATAAACATTCTAAAAAGTCATTTTATCATTATTTAAAACTCCCAAGAGATATATCAAGAGGGGAGACCACAACTAGAAGTCCACAAAAGTAAACGCTATACACATAATAAATCTATGGGTGTTTTTTTGTAAAACAAACTACTATACTAATTTTCAAATGCATATTTAAACCAAGGAACCATTCCTATCAATTCAACAATTTTGACAAGTTGGACTACAAATTACTAGAGATATACAATCAAGTACAATCAAATACAACTGTTATGTGCAAATTACTAGTGATATACCTCTTTCCCATTTTACTATGATAGAAAGGAAGAACTATCAATTTCCTTACAAAGTTAATCTACCACACAAGGGAGTTCAAGGGTCCCCTCTCAACATTGTTTCAAGTTAAACATTTCCAATATGAATGTGGTAATAAAGGAAGGAACCTTTTTACATAAGATATATATTTTTCTTTTTAACTTCGCATATCATATACACAAGGATGAAACCATTAACATGAAAATAAAATAAAATCTAATATTTTTGATCTTTCTAGAATAGATAAGAAATCCCCTTTCTAAATTGGAAATATGACCTATATCATTCAAGAAGACAATGATTTACATACCAAAGAACTCAAAATTTCTCCTTTACATTCTCTTTCATGTAACAAAAAATCATGCTAGCTTTCCATATTATAAATAGTTTTAGAGAAATATAGTAAAGGACACACAATTGATTAAGGCTTACTCTCCACCCTACCATAATGGTGTCATGGAGACTCATGGGCTCTAACCATATATGTGAGCAAGGAATTATTTAAGCTCCATGATGATAAATGGAGTCTTTTCTCATTTTTTCCCAAAGGGCTAAAACTAGCATAGCACCAGTTTCATGCATCTAGGTTATCTACTTCTTATTTTCAACCATAATCTATACACTATGTCATCTTCTTGCAACCAATAATAAGGGTGAATGGAAAAAGGAAGAAATTATCCCTTTCTTTTAGATGAAGGAATCAAACTTTTGTATCCTCCTTTCCTCTCTAAGCCAAACCATATTGATAACATCTTTCCAAACAACTGAACTCCTCTCCTCTTCACATTATTTCTACCATCAACACTCAACTTCTCCAAGAGGAGAAGTGGTAAACACCCACTCTTTCTTCCTCTCAAAGATATATAGGAGTTTCAACTTGCAACCTTTGAATGGCGAGGTGTGAAGTGTACCTCCCTCCATCAGTGAGGGTATTTCCTCATTAAAGAGGGTAACATGCACTTGGACAACCCCTCCATCTTTTCACTTCATTCTCTCCTCAAAACTGGTCGGTCTCCATTATGAGGATTTTTCAGGGGTCAAATCATGTACTTGGGGCATAGTTATATGCCCAATTGACTCCTACCACTATGGTATAGACCCTAGGGATTTATTTTTGCATCCCAACCAAGGAAATTGACCAAAAACCCTCTTTAAATGCCCATTTAAGGATCCATACGAGTTTCACACTTGGATAAGTTTTCCTAACCACTAGCTCCATTTCCACCGACATAACACATAAACATTTGTCCATTTCATATCAACCCTCACCACTTTAATTCACCAACATATTAACTTTACCTATTTTGAATCCCTAGAAATAGGTCAAGTTCATGATCACAATAAGTTTATGATATCAACCCTCACCATTTGGTTGGAAAAAATATCAACAAGTTCTTTTTCTCAATATTCTAGTGGTAGAGAAGATAGCTAAACCCATAACATATGTTAAAAGTTTGTTGTTGTTCTTGATTATGATTTTTATTAGTTGTAATGGAGGCCAATGGTGAGAGGAATATTTTGGTGGGACATATTACTAACAGTTTGTAGACTATTGACCCCTATAGTAGCCATGGGGCCCTTGGACATGAGCACCAATTTTAAAATTTTGACTATAGTCATGATGACCTTGGAAATGACTACTAGTTTTGAGCTTTTGACCACCATTCTTGAGAATTTGGTAGTTTACAGACTACTGATCCCTAAAGTAGCCATGGGTCCCTTAGAAGTGGTCACCATTCTTGATAATCTAATCATTGCCTTGAAGTGATGTGAAACCCAGAGATCGATGCATTCTTAGACCTCAAAAGTTAGTGGTAAAGTCTAGTCCTATACCCCAGGTTAGTAAAGTAAGCACTAGTACAATATTACTGATCCCCACCTTTCCCACTATGAATTGGAGTTGAACCTATGACCTCGAGGGAGAAAACCCCAAACCCCAACCAAATTTGCTACAAATTGTGGCTTAAAAGGATAGCGGAAAAGTCCAATCTTATACCATGAAGCAGGAAAGCATGCACCAGTTGGCACAATATTACTGACCCTTTCCTTTCCTCCTACAAAGTGGAGTCAAACTTATGACCTCGAGGGAGAAAACCCTAAGGCTCAACCAACTCTGCTACAAGTTCCCTAGCTTTAAAGGTTAACAATAAAGTCCAATCCTATACCTTGGGTCAATGGAGTAGGCATTGGCATAATATTACTGACCCCCTCCTTTCCCACTACAAAGCAAAGTTGAACAAAGGTTAGCAGTAAAGTCCAATCCTATACCCTGGGTCAGTAGAGAGAACACTAGCACAACATTATTGACCCTCACCTTTCCCACTATGAGGTAGAGTCAGACCTATGACCTCAAGGAAGCAAACTTGAAGCCCCAACCAGCTCAGCTACAAGTGGTGGCTTTGTTCTAAAACATACTACGGTGAATTCTACCTCTATATTACCTTTCTAATCATTTTTATAAATATAAAAATATTAAGGTTGAAATCTTCAAATTATTTTGTTTATGTCTTCCTTTTTATGAAAACCAATGTATACTATTTTTGGTCTCATTTTTTATCCACTCATGCATTTTTTTTTAAATAGATTTTTTACATACTAGACTCTATTTTGTACACATAAAATGATTTGATTATCTTTAAAAATATTAAGGGGATGACATGCTCAATTCTTTATTTTTTATGATGATTTGCTTTAAAAATTAATAAACGTATATATTCATTAACAACTAATAAAAAAAAAACATAAACTATATAATGTTAGTTAAATGTTTACCGGAGCTCCCCCTATTTGACCTCCTTAATATCCACAATTTGAAAAATAAATTAATATTTTAGAAATTATATTTTGGCCACTACTAATCTTATTTTTGTCAAATTTTCAAATTTTGAGCATGGCTATTTTAAATTTCTTTTCCAAGATCAATTTTTATTGATTGAAAAATGTGCTCACTTTTGACTCCCTTTTGATCCTTTATTTCCATGCATATACCCAATGAATCTTTTGTATTGACATTTTGTTTATCTTGAGAAAAGATAAGAAAATTTTTATTAGATGGAAGTAAATATATTGAGTTAATTTAACATCTATTTCACCTTATAAGGATTTTAATTCTAGTTTATCATGTACACTAGGAAAGGTCTTCCATAATAGACTACATTGTGATGACCAACAATTTTCTAGGTACTCATAAGAATTGTGAAAGATAAAAAAATATTTTAGACTCTTAAGAAGGGTAGCTCTTCTTAAAAAATGGAGGTTACAACCTCCAAGAAAGTTAGATAGTGATAATTCTATTCCTAGAGTAAGCGGGTAAGTAATAGTCCCCATAAGTAGTTCTTAATTAGAATCTAGATTACAAAGAATATAAACTAGATATTATTTTGGTTTAGAAGGCTAAAATGATTAAGATAACATTTTACTATATTACTAATAATATATGGCCTAATGATAATTTACATGGTAGGCTAGTTGAAGGTACTTTTGTTGGAATTTTAACAAAATGAAATCAAAATAATTTGAATTACATGAAGGTGAGCTCATCCAAAAAGAGTTTAGAAACTTAACTTTCTCATATTCACAATAAAGATGAATGAATATTGTCCAATGTCTATGCCCTAGATTCTAGAGTTGGAAAAAATACTCTAGGAAAATTTAGCCAATGATATCTACAATCACTCTTGTGGGTGGATGTTGTTTGGGGACTTTAATAATGCTTTATTACCTTCAAAAATATTTGCAGGCTTGGAATTTAGTCATCTAATAGTATGGTTTTCCTAGCTAATTTTATGACTAAAGGAGGCTTGATGGATGTTGATTTGATTGGCTATCAATTTACCTAGACTAATAGGAAATTTGAAAATAATTTAAAATAAGTCAAACTTGATAGATTTCTCATATCTATTTCTTGATACATTATTTCCAATCTTTTATCTCGCTAGCCTTCCAAGGATTGGGTATGATAGTATCCCATATTCATAAACCAATATTCTCAAATCATGAAAGGACCATATCTATTCATCTATGAGATAATATTGGCCTCTCATCTTGATTTTAGGTGTCTAATGAAAAATTGATGGAACGCCCCTTTTAAAAATTTATCCATGTTTTGTCTAGCTAGTAAATTAAGTATGTTAAAGAGAAAGAAAAAGATTAGTACTATCATACTTTTGGTATTGTATTGAAACTAAAGGAAGATATCTATAGTGATCTCAAACAAATCCAAGACAAAATGACTACTAGTCAAAAGGATTTTGATACTCGCTTTTAAGAAAAAAAGGTCAAGTGAGGATTGGAACAAGATCATCCTAAGAGAAAATATTTCAAAAATAGAAGTCTAGAACTTAATGGATAATTGAAAGGGATATGGGTACTTAGATTTCAGGGAAAAAATAAGAAATAGGTGTTTGTCTCACCACCCTAACCACTATAAAATGATAATAATTTTTTATAAGATTTTAGATATAAGTAGAGGACTCATGTCCCGATGTGATGCATATTTTTTTGTAATTTTTTCCAAGTAATAATTAATTATAAATTTTATTACAAATTTTAAAAAATATAATAAATTGTATGTCCACCAACTTAACAAAAATTCATGAAATTTAATTTTTATTTTTTAATCCTATAGTATGAAACCATAGAATGTGACACATATTTCATTCAAAATGTGTAATTTCATTTGAAAGCTATAGATATTTTTCAATCAGCCTATCAATTAGGACTTTAGTCATAATTCAAATAGAAAATGAATAATAATAATTTATTAAATTCAAGGTAAAGCATAATTTATATTGGTGGAAAGTTGAGAATCTCCTTTAAAAACCCTTTTTGTTTTATCAATTTTGGGTAAAAAAGGTTGTCAACCACATACCCTACACATACCCATAATATCGCCACTTTTTGGCCCATCATGATCTTGCACATACCTGGAAAGCAACAATAATAAATACAAGGCTAAGAGATCAAGTACATAATGTATGGGATCTCATCAAAAGTGTTGAAGCTTTTGACATACAAGGGAATCCTTGAACTTAAGATAGTAGTGTTGATTAGACATTTCTTATTAGAACACATTTGGAATCAATTTCTGATTTGACAAAGCAAAAATTCTCCACAGTTTCAAAGGATTGTAATAAACTTGATGTCAGAAACATAAAAGATCAGCGATCAGCAGGAGGGCCTCTCATAGGGATAAAATAAAGTTGAAGGAATTATGCTGCAAGTATTATCTTAGAGGCTGTGACATGGGTATAGTTTAGTCAGAAATTTCACTAGAGAAATAACCCAAGTCCGTTAGGAAAAAATGAAGGATAATCCACTCAAAGGTTGAAGTCCTAGCAACATAAGAGTTTTTCAAATGGGGTGAGTCAAATTTCATATGTCTTATCAAAGTTTCTTCCTGGGTATCAAATCTGGTCTCAGCTTGGAAAAGGGATAGGGATATCTGACTTTATGTTGACTTTCAAGACTTAAGAAGGATTTTTCCAAAAGATCATTACCCCTCGACACTGATGTGGCATTTCTCTTGGATTCTAACTAGGATAGATATCTCCTCTTTGATAGATGATTCCTCAAGGAATGGTGAGATTTTCATAATGGAATCTGATTGACAAAGGATGACGTCTACCACCAAATGGTAAACATTTGTATACACAAGAACACTAATTGGGTTCTCTGATGTTGTAGATTTTCAAAGGGCAATGGGCATTACTTTTAAAAAATGGCGGAACCAGATTATTTCATATATCTAGGCAATTCATCTGGCCAAAGTGATCATCCTGATCATTTAAAGGGGTTTTCTTTAAAAGACCAATAGTCAAATATTTTTCTTGGTCCAAAAAAATATTTCCTTGGAGCTCCCAAATGAAAGCTTCTCGGCTATACAGTTTCTCAGGAGAAAATAATAATAAGTCTCGAGAAGGTCTAAAGCTTAGAATTGAACATAAGATCTAAGTTCCTAGATAAGTCTAGCCTTGTCCAAGGATTCATGCCAGGTGTCACTAGCATTGCAACCTTGGCCACCCTAATGATTAAGGAGAACATGTATTTTCAACAATATCTCAAGGGTGCAATGGTAATCAAGCAGCTAGAGGAGTATGAGGAAGAAAATGAAGAGAATCCTACTACACTCCCTTCAAGGAAGCAAAGGAGAATAGGTGTACAAGAACATATCACAAAAAGAAGATTTTATAAGTATCTAACGAAGCTGAAAGTTGGGCTAAGTCTGCCTAAGACCATTACACTTGCTAATGCCCAAGGTCTAGTCGAATCACAAGGGCCAAATTTTGTTACCAGATGCAGTATTTTCTTGAAGACTTCATCACATTGCTATATGCAAGGGAGCAAGTTAACCAAATCAGCTAACAAGAGCCTAACTAGGTTAATCAAATGTGTTTTCTTGGAAGCTCAAAGAGATTGGCACACTTACTAACAAGATTCCTTGCTGATAAATCAAATTACCCTCAATCTAGCTTCAAAGTTATCTTTGTATAAATTGATGTACAAAAATTCAGCAAAAACCTCAAGGCTGAAAAGAGACAGAGAAAAGGTCCATGGAGCTACAATTAGCTGTCATCAAATAATCAAATGGTTTTTTGATGAAGGGAATTTTTACCTAAATTCTTGGGAAGAAGGTTTAGTGCTAAGGTACTATAGGTGTGCTACAAAAATAGGATGACCTACTAATTTTAAAATTTTGTGAAAAGGAACTTTCGCAAACAACACATGCAAAACAAAGAACATGTACGAACTCAAGGAGATGGTTTTAGATGTACTGGTAGATGATAATTATATAAGAATTTTCCATTAAAATGCACAATTCTTTTAAAAATTTTAACAGTTATGTGCCATATGTAAATTTTGTAATTATTTCAATGTTTTTGAGAATAAAACCCAGAATAACACAGAAGAAATAAAAGTTATACTGTATTATATTTATCAAAAAAATCTATATTATAGTATATGGATTGAGGCTTGAAATATTACATAAGGCTCTCTCAAGAAAAACCTAAAAAGGGAAGCAAGAAAAAAATTGTTAAAAGGAGGTAAGGATAAGATAAACAATAAATTTCCACCTCCAATGGTGAAGCTAAAAGGGACTCGTAAATGGGTTTTGCTTCTCCTCCTTTTCTTCTTCTTCTTCTTCTTTTGTTTGACATGTTATAAGTAGGGGAGAAACACAATACACATGTGGGCCACATAGTTCAGACCTAAGGTCTACTCATTGCTAAGTTGCACTAAGTAACTAAAGAGATTTTTTAGGGAAATCCCCAAAACCTTCTCCACGCTGTACTCCTGTAGAAGGCAAGTGGCCACTAGCTAAGAGGAAAAGTGGTGCATCTCCACATCCATGGTGTGTAAGTTAATAAGGAAGGGAAACTAGGGCATCTACACTCCAAAGTCCATGTTCCTATGAAGGTCCATGGTGCTTGGAATTTTGACACCAGTAATGTCCACTTGCACTATCTCTCTAAGCCCTTCCATCAGAGAGGTTTCAAACATCTTCTGACACAACACAATTATCATGGACCTGGCCACACCCAGGTCCAATAGTGAAGCCATGAAGTGAGAGAGCACATTGTAGTTACTCTAGAGTTGGTTCTCATTGGTAAGATAGTTTGTGCCAACAACCCATTTGAATGCATTCATGATCAAGGGGTTGAAATTCTTCACAAGACACTTGATACGATTGTTTGTGGTCTCTCCCACAAAGTAGTTTTGTAGTCTCTATGGAAGGAGCCGAATAGGGGTACCTAGACCAGCAAACATCATGATGAAGCAATGAATTATGGAAAAAAGAGAGTAGACAAAAGCCAACTAAGTTAGAGAACTATATGTTTGAATGAATGTTGACAAAGGTGGTGTAGCTATATATAGAAAAAGCTAATAGGGGAACTTCACCAATGGGATGTCTATTCTTGGTTGGACGACAATAAGAAATTTTAAGACAAAACATAATAGGGTGGACAAATTGTATGGAGGATTTGACGGAATACCTATAGAAATAAATTTGGATGTTGGGGAGTAAATGCTCTCATACACCAATGGTTGACATGTGTCCTTTTCCATCATCAATGCCAACTAGTTCATTAATGGGAAAACACATGGATTAAACATGCTAAGGATTTAAAAAATTAATGAAGACATCCTTTGAAAAGAACCTCGTGTCATCTCGACATGCTCCATATGACGAAAAGTATGCTTTTCAATGCAATGAATTAAAAGAAAGAAGAGGAAGTGGATGGAATGTACTAATTCCATTTCTGCAACATTCTTGGCATTCCCAAGGGATGAAGATATTTGATCCACATGTATTGCCTTGGTGGCAACATTTAATGAGCCATCGATAGTAGCAAAATCATAACTGCATGCAAAATCCCAAAAATTAATTGCACTCAAAAGAAAGTTAAGTTTTAGCAAAGGGAAAATGGTTTTTGTAACTAGAGAGGTTTTGTATCATTCTCGAATAGTCATGGTGGAAGCATCCACGTCTGGTAGGCAGGCCAAAGTTCCAAACAAAATACCTGGTTACACTGATATATTTGGGCACTACTCATTCACGAATGCCCCAACTCTAGAAAAATGACCATTTGAACAATGTAGGAAGCTTCAATCTAAAAAAAACTTGTTGAAGGAGGTGGTTCAAGATATAAAAAGCAATGTTTATGATGCTCAGTTATCCACCAATCCTAAAAATATTAGGGTAGGTGCCTTTTAGAGGATGCTGGAGCATGAGTTGATGGAAGGTTTTTTGTTTTGGCTATAGAATAGTTTCCTACCATAGTTTGTGTTACGTGTTGTACATCCATGCATAGAGTTGGTTGATAAGTATGCAAAGAGGTTTAACAAAAATACAGAGGTTGTTGAGGGCCATGGGTTCAAGATCGCCATTTCATCCAAAGCTATATAGGATATGTTGTCTATCCCTATAGGTTGGGGTGCCAAGATTTTCATTGAAGAACAAATGGATGTCTTGGGAGAAGATATACTCAGGAAAACACATTTTTATGAGGATGAGACAAAGGAAAGGCCACATAGAGGAAAAATTCAATGGCCTCTTTCATGAAGAAAATTTAAGAAGGATACGCAGTTTGTGTTCTCAATGTTGGCCTGGGTTTTTGGGCTTGATAATGATGAAGAGGTTAACCCTTTCTAGTTTTCCCTAGGCCTTGTGCTCAAAAGAGAAAAGGTGCTAAGGCACTACAATTTTGCTGAAGTGATGGCTAGGAATATGAAGCTGTAGTTGAGAAACTATAGTGTTGAGTCCAAATTTAGGTATTCTTCCATCCTAGTTCATTTATTATTACACCAATATTTTGAGTGGCTAGGGAGGAATGTGATAGTGTCTAGGATAGATGAGAGAGGCTATATCCAACCAATTTATGTGTGGACCCCATGTTTTCAAGAACAAGAGATTATTATCAGTTTGTAGATTATTTTTTAAGACTAGTCCTTAAAGATTTACTGCCTCGTCCCATTGGCCGTTTCTCTTAAGAGGTTATATAATGGATGGAACATCCACCTATCCTAGTGGATTACTTCTTCAATGAAGATTTCACATTCATCAAGTTTCATGGTTTCCCTAAGGAGGTTTTTTGACTCCTCAAATTTGTAACAGATGGAAATTTTGCATTAGAAGCTTGTCGACAAGTATCCACTATTGACAAGATCTATGGTGCTAGGAGAAATAAAGAAAATATTTTTGATCTTCCCCTGATGAATGCAAAGAGTCAAGTAATACTGAGCAAGTGAAAGGCTGAAGATGAAATCACAAGTCTTTTGGCAGCTCTAGGTTTGGTCCTCATTTGTGACAAATGGAATTACAACTTGGATGGGTGTTTTAGTTTAAGGCATGAGTTTAGGGAGTATTTCCAAAGGAGGAGAAATCCTACTCGAGAGAGTGCAGAGATGTACATTGACCTGACCTGCATACCAAAAGCATGGCCAAAATGGCTAAGTTTTTATGAGCCACATACACAATATCAGAGGAATCTCCCAATGAGAAAATATCTTAGTGCACAACTAAGGTTTAAAGGATGGTTGGAAAGAAAGAAGGCAGACTTCTGGAGGTTTCGACAAGAGATGAGAAATCTAGGTGCTTTGTTTGACAAATTCTAGTTTGATAAAGAATTCGAGGATGTGTTTGATAAGGAGGATGATTCTAACAATAGAAATTCTGAGACAAGCCATGAGGTTTAGGAGGAACAAGTTCCACTCTTAATTCCTGGATCTCAGGAACCCAAAAATTGAAGAGATTTGGGGCAAGGGATTCCATAGGCCTTGTCTGCATCCCAAGCCCAAAGAAAAGGAAAAGAGACTTGATGATCCACAAGAGGATCCTCAGCAGCTGCTGATGTCCAAATACAAGAGGACTCTAGCAAAAGGAGGTCAAAACGTGTTGGCTCTAATCATGTGAAGCAGAGAAGGATACAAGTTCTAGGTGCACCTGATATACTGGTCTGTTAGGAAGATGAGGTGGAATTCACCCTATAGAATGTTTCATCAATTACAGCTCAGGTAAGTTTTGTTGTCCCTCTTCTTCCTATTTTTGCATCTATGATACACTCAGAACCTCTTCCTATTGAAATTAATGCTTCATATTTATTCATTGAATGGGTAATGTTAGATATATCCCCTACTATTGTAAAAAAACTATTTGAAACTTTTTCATGTGCCGAAGGGGCATCATCTGTCTTGATTTTCATTGTGTCATTAGTTGCTTTGTCGAAGGGCCTCCATTGGAATCACCCAAACTATGATTTTTCCTGTTACTCCCGACCCATCTGCTTCTAGAAAAGAACCTCTCCATCAACCTTTTTCCACATCTACCCATATTGTTTCTTCCATTGTTCCTTTTGTTATTCCACCATTTTCTATGATCACACTGCCTTTTTTGTATGCCTAGGCTCACACATTTGAAGTCTCCCCTACCATCACCCTTTTTAGACTTCCCCTTGATGCTCCCATTGTGGCTCAAAGTGTCGATGTAACTCAAACTCGTCAAGGTCATTTCAACACTACCAAATAGGCCCGAAAGATCAGGAAGCTAAAAATGTTATAAAAGAGTGTTGAAAGGCCCACCACCAGGAGGATTGAAGCTTGTTTTAATGAAGAGTAGAACTCCCTACTTATCACCACTATGAGGCCACTCATTTCCATGCTAAAAGGAAAAATATAGATGGAAGACTACAACATTCATGCTATCATCCTAGATTTGAGTGAAACCCACCCACACAATTAAATGGTCCTAGCCAAAGCCACACAAAAGGTGGTGTATGCTGATTATGAATGGATGTACAGACAATTAAGGAAGTGTGAATTTGAGTTGAAAAATGTGAAAGGGATAGTGAGTAGACTACAGAATGAAGTTTGAGCCAAGGATACTAAAATGACCAATGTAAAAAGAATTCAAGGCCAATAAGGAGACATGTCTAGATTGCTTGTAGATGCTCGTAATTAGAAAGATCAGCTTCATGTTGAAAATGAAAATTTAAAGAAAGAGTTAAGTGATACTAGATCCTAAAATATTGATGATCTTCAGAGAATCTAGACTAAGCTAGAAGAATGAAGACAAGAAGATGGAAGACTAAGCTCTGAGTTGGAAAATGTTCTTTGAGAGAAGGGTCAAATAGAAGAAAACACCAGAGTAAGAGAGGCTCATTTTAACTAGGAGTTAATTGTTGTAAGAGGATCTAGACCTCTCCCTATAATGAGAAGGCTAGTAGCTATGCATTGGGAGAAGATAGCGAATGGTATGTGTTTGCTGGGACCCACCTTACAATTTTTAGGGGACATGTGGGAACTGAATGCTAAGGTTGGCCCAATGGCTGACCACTTCATATAAAGATGTTCACCCCAGGTGGTGGATTCCCAAAGTTTTATATCCAAATTGAGCATTGCCATCAATCAGGTTCTTAAAAGAGTAGCCAATGAGATCATTAACTACCACATGGTTGTAGTAAAATGCTATGAACACCAGATGGTGTTGAATAAAAGGGTCATTGAGATCAAAAAGGACTTCACCATCCTGGTTGGTTTCAGGTTTCCTCCTCTTCTCTCCCCAGATGAAGATGCCCTAATGATAGATAAAATCATTGAGGCAATTGATGCAAGATCCAAACCACTGCTAAACTTCTAAGCTCGAGTGTTGTACCCATGGTGGATGATGTTGAGCATGAAATCTACCCTCTTTCATGACTCTATTATCACCTGGGTGCAATTTCTTCTAGATGGGGCATCATCTCTATAAAGGATATTTTTAATCTCAAAAACACATAAAGATAGATCTAGACCCTCATTCTACCAACTAATGTAGATTGGGAGGCTAAATGCATCGCTTTCATCAAACTCTAGGAATAGCTAGAGGCCTAGCTTGGAATCTCTGTGGAAGTGAAGACCCTTGTGAGTCACCAGAACTGTAAAGGTTTTTTTGCGTTAGTCATTTTATTTTGGTTTCTAGAAATGTCTCTGGTGTCGCGTGCACCCATTCTCAAATAAAATTATTGAAAAGGTGTGCAATATGCCATGCGGTGGGTGCACAACTTTTATCTTTTTATCTTCCTTTCGAAAGAAGGTTTAGGACACATGTTTGCTTCTCATAAATTTTTTTTGGGAGCTATATTTGCAAGCTCGGAAGTTTCCACCCTGCTGACATGTCATCTCGTTCCTGCTAGTTATCTACACTGCCTATAAATATATCTATTGAGGAGTTTGTTTGAGCTGATGGCCTTTTTCTTTTCTTTTCTCAATGTTTGGGATGGAAGTTTTGAGATGGTACCTTGTAGTGATGTGATCAATCAATTGGGTCCTTTTCCAGGCTATTATTCCTAGGATCTGATCACATTTAATTTTTTATCTTTCCTAAAATATCTAGAGGGTAGTAATGCAATAGTTGAAGAGTTAATGCAAAGATATTTTGCAGCTTAACCAAAGGTCTATGATCAGATCATGTGCTATCAACTATCAACACCTGGCTGCAATTAATCTAGACTGAAGTATTTTTTCTCTCTTTAGAAGCTATATAAAGAAGGTGATGGCATAGATGGAAAAAGGGATTTTTCAGGAGGAACTATTTTATTTGTCAAAAGAAGTGTTTCTTTTTAGTTTTCTTAAAAATTTTAAGAACTGTTTTTAGAAGCAATTTATAGAACTACTTTATTATAGCATAGTATATATCCATTAAGGTTTAAACTATTGTCAGATTTGCATCTGATGTTTGTTTCAAAGTTCAATTTTAATTAAACTATGAACTATTGAGGGGAATTTATTAAGACTGTGCATGTATGGCCTTTTCAAGCTTTTTTTCTTTATATTGTTGTTTTGAATGAAACACTGTATCTTGCAAACTATATTCTGGTAGTTTCATTTTGAATGAAACACTGTGTCTTGCAAGCTATATTCTGGTAGTTTAAATAGCTGATTTCTATTCTTTATGCTTGTGTGATTGAATAGTAGCTTAGGATAATTGGACTATGTCATTGGACATTTTCTACTTTCCTTAAAGTTTTTATTCTATTATGCTATGCTATATTAGGAGATAGAGTTTTTGTAATTTCTAGAGTACTATTCTTTTACTCTAAGGAATCTTTATGTTTAATCACACCTCAATGAACACTTCCTGTATAAATATTTGAAAGTCTACACTATGCTTGAAGTTAGCCAATGTTGTTCGTTCTCTTTCCAACAATGAGGGGTTGTGGCATTTTGTGTCCTTTATATCAATTAGAGGAATAACTTGGGTTTGAAGTGTTGTAAAAGCTTTGGCGCATCACCTTTTATGTTTTATATTTACATATTATTTCTCCCTTATCTCAAAAACCCAAAAGAAGAGCTAACTTTCTATAAAAAACTCAGAGGTATTCAATGAGACGCAATTTGTCCCCCACTCAGTAAATTTCCTATAAGGCTATTGGAGAAGCACAAGCTTTGATGATCAACAATACATACATAGCTCCTTCGAGCTTCATCTACAATAGATATACAAATTGGTTCTGATGTCACCACAATGACACATACATTCTAAATTTGCTTGCTCGTTGGTGCAAATACTCTAGTTATCTTGATACTAGCACAAAAATCCACAAACCTTAACCATCATCTAGTGAGGAGAAGCATCGCTCAAGCACCTTTTTTCCAACAATAGACTCAAATGCAGTCACCCACACATTTGTCACACATGAGAAGATGGCCCTACCGTTCGATGAAGAGATTGGTAGGGAAACCCCATAATAATAGCCTATCAGAGCTTAGTGATGTGTCCTAAAAACCAAAACCTAATCATACATTTGTCTTCCCTATGAGTATGAAAATCCTAAACTAGAATGCATAAATGAAACATAGTGAACTAACAGTGTAAATAGTGGCAACCTACACTACTTTGGCCAAAGTATTCTCATCAAAGTAATACAAAAATGGGGTGTAACATGGGCTTATGGGCTAGTGCATAAAACATCGAAGTATTTTCACACCTCTGATTTAGGTTTTCAAAACCTTTTCGGATTTTGATGTGGTTTTTAGAACCTTTTTGGATTCTGCAATTTTTTTCAAAACTAGATATGTTTATCGACGCTTGAGAAATATACTCTAGAAAGATTCAAAATGTAAGTTTTTGTTAGAATTTTCAAGGATTTGGAAACCTTATGGAATTCTAATAGATGTTTCAAAATTGCTTTTAGACCCCAACAAGGCTTTCAAAACCATCATTATCGTTGATCTTCAATGGTCAGATCTTTATTCTTTATGTTTTCTTATTGTTCTGATAAAACATAGGCCTCCCTTCTAATCCTTGATCCTCAATGTTTTATCTTCAGCCTTCGATGATTGGGTCTCCCTCTTATCCTTTATCACATTTCTATAATAAGGGTTAAGTCTTCCTTCCAATCCTTGATCCTTGATGCCATATCTTCCACCTCAGATAACCTGGTCTCCCTCTTATCTTTTGTCTTAGTATTATGATAAGATATAATTCTTCTCCTTGATCCTCCATCCCCGATGTCATATTTTTTGATCTTTTTAGAATTTTTCATTCTCCTTAACTTTTATTGGTATTAATTTGCAATAAGTCTTATACCTTCCTAGCGACTCCCAACTCCTAACACCTTACTAAGTAGAATCTCTTAATAATATACAACCATTTATTATCTTTCTAAATGAATATGTAGAGCCCAACTTTCCTATGCATTTTCAAAGGAATAGTCTTTTGTGGTGACTTCATTAAGGCATCACCTTGTTTTTAGTTATTGCATGTTCACTAAATCTAGAGACTCTATTTCCTAATGGATAAAGGCAGTAATATGTGATTAGAATTCTCTCATATCATCCTCAACACACTCCATATGCATTAACTCAAACACCTTTTTTTTAAAATTTTTAAGTTATATTTTCATGTTTGGATGAATATAAAAATAAAAGGGTGTATCATAAAAACATTCTCAAAAATTTATATGGTAGATTATTTTTTTATTAATGTGATCATCCTTTTCTAAGCTAGCACATAGGTATATTCTGACACCAATATTGGGATACACTATGTTTTGGTGTGAATAAATGTCTTGTACCTAGTTAATTCACTTACTAGGGACTTAGGGGACATATTCACATGTTAAGTTTACTTAGGCCATAAGATTATTTCTAGAAGGCATGTTAGTTGTCATTAGTTGTTATCTTATCTTTTGACAACTAACACATGTGACCTAGATGAGTGTGATAAGTTGTCTTATGTCATATGATTAAGACACTTATCATAATCTTATGGAATCTTGTGTCTCACCTTAGCTATATGACCAAGGGGTCTCTACTACATTATACACACAAGTAATTTGACTCTTTTTGCATTCATTGATAGGAATACAATTTATTCTTGTCATATTGCTATTTTGAGTATTTTGTGCTTTCCATAGGCCTTTAGATCTTGGGTGGCTATCTCCATAGCCAAATCTTACATGGTATCGGAGTAAGTTGAGTGCCTTTGGTTATTCTTTTAGGAGATCTCGAGTGAAATCTTGTATTTTTTGAAGCATTGAGTAGGCTCTTCTCTTGCATCCTTGGATGATTTGGAGAATAAAAAAGCTATCATAGAAATACTATATTTTGGGGGCTTCCTTTTTGTCTTTTATTGCAAGTGAATTTTGGGAGCTTGTTGCATCATATTTGAGCTCACCATTGCATCCAGAGAGTCTGAAAAAGTTAGATTTTCCTTTCGTTTTGTCCTAATTGGACATTGGAGGCAAAATCTACAAGGATTTGAAGTTGGGTGTTGGTTGTTAGGTCTAGAAGGTAGCCATATTTTCAAGTTTGGGTCAAAATTGACCCTGCCATCACATCCTCAAGGCCCAAAAATCTAAAGATCAACTACCAAATCATCAATTTTGGACACTATTAGTTGGATTATGAGGCAAAAAAAATTTCTGAATGGTCCATATGACCCTTAATGGAACCTTCAAATTTTGAAAATTTGGAGTGCCCATATTGAAAAAATTTCCTCTGCATGCTCAAAAGTGCATCTACAAAATATTCCTAAGTGACCTACATTGGAGGGTCACAATTCAGAGCCACTTGATTGTCATGCTGAAAGGATTGTTGCTTTCCACTCTACCCACATTAATGTACTCCTTCGTCCAATTTCAAAGCCCCATGGTTAGATTTTCTATTTTTACCAGGCCAAAAGCAAATGCATTTTGCTCTGTTTTGCACCTACATTTTCAGAATGTTTCAATTCCTCTTGCACACATAATCATTGTACCTAGACGAGATTATGTTTCCATTGGCAACCCCATAGAGGTTGTTTTGATATTTTTTCAAAGTGGTGACTTTGAAATCCCTGATTGGTTTTTGACAGGTGAAATTGCAGAAAAGTCCAAGTAGGAAACTTTGGTATTTAATATCTTTCACCTCAAGAAGAATTTTTCCATTCCTTTTGTTGCAATGAATTCTTGTGTCAAATAGTAACATGTCTACTCAGTTTTAGGCTAATAGGAAAAGTTTTGATTGGTTAACTAATTCTTTTCTAACTACAACATGGGCAAAAATGGTGTCCCAAAAAAGTTTCAAAATTTCAAAATACAAGGACAACCCATTTATTTTTTTGGTCTAAAACATCTACAACTCCATTTTCATCAAGATTGGAGGTCATTTGATACATTATTTTAATGTACTTTTGTTGTGGTGAACATGTCTCAAGGGCCAGTTTACAAAGGAGGTACCTAATTTTTGGTTGCTAGGAAAAATTTGAGAAAATGGATTTTCTCTAAATAATTCATTATGTTTGCACCAAAAAATATCAGCTCCAGAGGTCACTGTTTGTGCACAGTGAATTTCCTCCAAATGGGTCGTAGATGTAATTAGAAGTCACAAATTTTTATAATGTTTCAAGTGTTCATATTTTAAATATTGTGAAAATGAAAAGGGGCATTTAGGGAAAATATAAAATAAATTTTCAAATGTTCTGAGGACAAGAAAGTTTAATTCTTGTTTCTAATTAGTCTAGAGGCGACTTTCACGACTTTCACAATTGAACAAAAAGAGACTAATTTGGGCAAGTTAATTGAAACTTTTAACCAAAGGATAGATTTTAATGAATTTTCTAATTTCTCCCGTGGTGCATCCTGTGTTGCCATTTTGAGTCCATAGTGAAGAAACAAATTAGTGATGAGTGATAATTGCTATGTCCATCACGCATCCCTATTTGGTATCACCATTTCCATAATGTATCAGCGATGGAGTGATATTTCATCTCCCATCGTTGATTTCATTTTCATTTCTCACACAAAAATGGAGATGTGTGATGGTGGTTAGAAATGCTCGAGAATGAAGTTTTCTACATCCAGTAAAAAGAATTAAAAAATTCTTCACAAGAAAATTAAAAGCTTTTGGATGCCTCAAGAAAATCAATTTAATATTTTAAAATGCTGGACATTTTAAAATTTGTAAACTCACGGGTAAAGAATATTTTGTAGTCGATAAAAAGGGGAATTGAAACTTTCTTTGTTGGAGAACGTGATATTAGGCATCATTAATTTATATTTGGTTTTTCTAAATATATCAATGATGAGATGGGCTGCATAGTTATTCTCAAGCATCACTATTTTAATTCTTGTCTTCCCAAATGAATTAGAGATAAGCGATGGAAAATATTGGGGAGAAATTGATGGTGGCATAGGTGAAAACATTTTTAAAGTTTTCTAAAATTTTAAAATGCTACAAGAGGAAGTAATTAAATGTTTTACTTAAAGTGGAAATTTTTTAATCTTGACTGTAATATAAAACATGAGGGAAAATGTTTTAATGAAATATTTCCATGATCGAGTAAAATCAAAAGGCACTAGTAAGTTAGTTTTTAATGCCTGATAAAACAAAGGAAAATACTTTTTACTGGGCATTAAATTTTTAATGATATGCAAAAGTAATAGAGGGGCATGGATAAATAATTTTTTAGTGTTAATATTTTATTCACTGTACAAAACATTTGCTAGAGATGAGCTTTTATGGAGAACACCATTTTCATGTAGCTGGGTGAAAATGAGAAAAGGGGGTAAAATATTTTGCAGGAAAATAATATTTTCAAGTACAGAATAAAAGGGGAATGATGAGTTTTCAAGCCAAGAAAAGGAGTAAGGAGCAAGAAAACAAGGGCAAGGCTGAAGATTCTCCAGTAAGCAAAGGAGCTACAGATCAACAAATTTGAATATGCCATGTGTCCTCTTTTGATCTACATTTACGGTTCTTGCATTTTCTTTAAGTACAAATTTCTTGTTTCAAAAAAGAGGTTGCACATTGTTTTAGTTTTCACAAGAACATATTGTAACAAGGATTTAATGTATATTGCTAGTTTTTAGGTTTCTGGAGTAGTCTGAGTTTTGGAATGAAGAATGTAATAACAACATAGTCATAGTTGAATATAAATGACATGTCATTCTAGACTAGTTGTCTACATTGTTCACTTTGCATAAATTTTGAATATGACTGATCAAAGATTGTTATTATTTAGCTTCTTGTCTTTCCCTGTATGTTTTTTTGATGTTGTTACTCTCATACAAAGTATGAGTTAATTTATAATGACATGAATGAAGGCCTATGAAGCAGTGTGCTAGGATTGCTAAGTATAATTAGTTTAGTTGTTGAATGTCAATGGTGTAATGCATCATTTGATAGATATGATTATGACAAATTGAATGCTATGTTAAATTTTAAATTACATGGTTTAGCTAACTCCACCCTCAGATATATCATTGGTCTCTGAATGTTGCAGTTTCCTGAAACTGATTATGAGCAACTATAAATTTTAAATCAAAATTACTTATTAGTCCTAGTTTGTGTGTGTGTGGAATTTAATGTATAACATGTCTCATGTTTAAGTTGGACATTTCTTGAAAGTTCAGCCAAACCTTAAGGGTACTATGTCTACTAAGCATATAAAGGAGATTTATCTGTTCAATTTGTGTTTGATAGTGTGGCACACAAGTATCTAAAAGCATAAGGTCAAGATCACCTTTCTAGGTTTAACAAAGCCTAAAGTGCAAAATATTTTAGTCTCTTTGATTGAATCTTGTTCATTGGCCATATCAACACATTGAGTTTGAAAATGAGAGAGTGGATACTCTTTAGGACTCATTGCATCTGTTGATTTGGGAACCAACAGATTGGCGACTTTGCTGGGGAATCAGTTCAAAAGAGTTATTTTGTTTGCTAATCTATAGTTTTGGGTCAAAATGATCGAAGGACATACATGCTTGATGGAGATTGCTACAATTTTTTTGATATATTCTTGAAGTCTGGTGCTCTACTGGTGGAGAGAACTCATAAATACATAGATCTTGGAAGAAGCTTTATGTTCCTTGAATATCTTTTCCTCTTTCAAAGAGGTGGTGACTCTACATAAGCTTCTACATCATCAAAAGATTTGGTTGCAATAGTTCTTAGGTATTTTTCTATTGTAATATCTATGTATGAAGGTTCTCAACAAAAAGCTCTAGATAATACTCTCTCTTATTCAATATTTCAAGATACTAGTAGAAAGGGAAATGAGAAGATAGGATATTCTGGAAAGGATATTGAGAAGAAATTAGTTGTAGAGGAAACATAAATTTTATTTTAAAAAATGTATTGTTGTCCTAGTTATCCCTCTACAATTTGTAATTTCATGCCTAGAACACAACCATGTCCTCAAAGGAAAGTGTTCACAAGTGAGAGATATGACCCTCTAGATTTTAGTAAAATCCAAGGTTACCCAGATCTTGTTCCAAGAAGAATTAATGAATATTTGCCTAAGTTTAGAGAAGATTTTGAAGAATCGGCATCACAACATGTACAAGGTTTTCTTGATCTAATGGAAGACTGTCAAATAGTAGAGTCTGAAGATGTTGTCATGAATTTTTTGTAAGAACTTTAGAAGATACTGTTGAATATCAGTTTTCTAGTTTACCAATGCATTCCATATGTTTGTGGAAAGATATTCAGAAACTGTCCATGGATGAGTTTTGTGAAGTAAATCATGAATTCTTGTCTAAAGAAAGAAATCTTCACACCCAAGAAGAATATGAAGAGAAATCTGAAAAAAAGGTTGTACCTATGTCACTTATTGATGCACTATATGATGTAAAAATATTTGAGGGTGAATCCTCCTATGATTTCCATGATAGATTTATGAAGATTTTTTTCTATACCAATATTAAATAGACCTGATGAATCAGTGTGTATTGATGTTTTTTGTAAAATACTTAAGCTAGGTCTAAGTACCATGCCGACTCATTTGAAGCCTTCTAATCTTAAATGAATATATCAATTGCTTTTATTAATTGAGGAAATGATAGATAAATATGGAAGTAATTTTCTAACTCAATTAAGTGATGGTAATTTTTCAAGACTTAGTCCAATGGATGCAGATGGTATAGAAAAAGACAATGATAGTGCATCATGTAATGATGAAAGTTTTGTTTTTGAGCAACCAATGGAGAAAATGTACCCTGATAAAGATTGCAGCCATGATGGTCATGAAGAGATAGATGAAATATCTAAAGTTTCTTCTATTTTCTATATTAGATGAAGGCTGCAATGATTCAAATTATACTGAGAGTGTTTTCTCCTTTATGAACTTTGAATATACAGTTGAAGATCATGCTGATTTAGAAGTTTCATGTCTTAATGACTATAATTTTTTTGAAACCTCACAAGAACATGATGATGAATATGAGTTGAACAAAATTTTTGAAGAAGAAATGTGTGATCAGCAGTGTTATGATGCAACTGACAAGGTATGCAGTGGATTTATGTTAGAGAAATCAACCACAAGCAGTTGCAATGAAGAAACCATTGATGGTTTTTAGTTTGACAATGAAGAAGGTAGCCTTGCTAATTGTAGCAATAGTATCAACAACAAAGGAGATATGTATGCAAGTAGTTCATTAGATGAATCAGTTCAAGTAGTTGGTTATGAGTAGCATGCATATATTGATAATGATTGTAATGCCCCGCCGTGCGAACCCCAAAGGACAATTACAAAATAATTACAGCACAATTTTTTTTTTTTTAAAGTAAACATAACATACACATTAAGTCATAACATGAATTTCATGTAAGTAAATTCACTAACACATACATCCCTTGGGGTACACGAAGAGTCATTACGTGACTTAGATCCATACAACTGCAATAAAGAATAAAATCCAAAGATATAATCCATAACAAAGTAAACATTAACAATTATAACACATACATGAAAATCATCGATAAGGAACCATCTGAGTAAGTAAAAAATATACATAATTAACTCAACACAATGAGTAACAACTGCAAAAAGCCACATAAGGTATAATGTTACATTACAATACAATGCTCAAGATGTACAATGATACAATAGTGTTTCCAATCAGGGATGGAAACCATACAACAAGATAACATGATGCAAAATATCATAACTGGATCCAATACAGATACAACTCTGGAGTTGTTGTAGCAGCATCAATCCGCATCTCTCGATCCTCGAATGGGGACCCAATGGGGGTGCTTAGCACGTTCCGCCCGACCATGTGAGTCCGAAGACCCACCCCCCGTGCTAGGAGCTAACAAGAAGAGTCCTCAACCATGAACATCCCAACACGGAATCACAAGACTCACAAAATACAAAAGTATCATAAACTTCAAGAATTGCAACAACATCCAAGAGTCAACATAATAAATTAAGATCACAAATCCCATCACGTAAATCAAAGCAATGACCAATAACAAGTAACCAAAGAATGATCATGGAACACTTCCAAATCAACATAATACAATTCCAAATTGCAATTAAACAATTACAATAACATCATATCACGGTACCATAAGAGTACCATGTCATAAGTCAAATATCAATGAGATCATACAAAACCATGAAGTACACCAAAGATGCATCAAGGCAATAATCACAAATCAATCTAAATCCAAAAATCAACAATCTATACCAACTCCCACAACCTACTTCTAGAGGAACACAATAAAGTAAAACACATGGGCAACTAGGGGAGAGTGTCATCGCATAGCCCACATGGGTTCTCCTGGCCCTTCCTCCCAAGCTGAGGTGCCGGACCCCATCTATGGATCTCCTGTGCTCTTCCTCCCAACTGGAGGCGCCGACACCATAGGGTAGCTCATGCGGAGCCGTAGACCTCTCGTGAAGACGAGGTCACGACCTTGCCAACCACGGCCTTCTCAGCCTTCCATTAGCCTGTGGAAGCACTAATGAAGACGAGGCATCCATTTTTTTTAACCTTGCAATGATATTACTACCCAACCCTCCTAAGTTAATTATTAGGTTTTCACTTGATTACCAACTCACTCGTGGGTTATCCTCTGCTCTTCCCCTTACGCGGGGCGCCGGCCCCCACGAGGAGCCACTCTCCCTAGAGACCCAAAAATCGCAAACCAAAACCAAGAAACCAAGAACAATTAAGGGTTTTACCATCATAATTAAAACAAAGAATCACATCATAAAAGCATGCGAGGCATTACCCATCTCGCTAACAAGTACAAAATCAGAGTCTCAACAAAGTCTCGTACAACCCTTTTCAAAATAATGATACCAATATCTTGCTTTGCCAAGAGTACATAAAAAGAGAACATCAAATGACAATCATCTCAAGCCTCTGGAAGCCAAAAGAACAACAACTCACAAACAAGGGTAAAATGAAGCAACACAAGTTTTTCCCCAATAATTCCAACACAAGGATGAAATTTCATCAAATATGAGAGTAAATCAGAAAAGCCATAAAAAGGGAAGGTTCATCAAGACCCATCCACAAATCAACAATGGTGTCACCTCAAATAGAAAAAACACAAGAAAGAAAATCAACCTTTAATTCAACGAAATCACTTAACAAAACCTAAAGCCACCAACTAGGTATTCCACGGGAGACCTCAATTTTCTCCTCACAAGAATCCCTTAGATTGGTACGTAAATCACCATCATAAAAATCAGAAAACATGGCAACAACAACAATTATCTATTCACATTAACAATCAGAACAAAATCAATCTTCAACAAACAGGCCAACAAAAATCTCAAATTCTAAATAACTATCCGTATAAGAACCTCATCGATTAGACACCCAAATTATCATAAAATGATCCACTAGCTAACAATCCAAATGAAATGATTAAGAATGAGAACTCAATTCAAGGAATAATTTTATTTCGTTAATTCAAGTTTATAAAAACTACCATAATGAAATCAAATAGAATTTATTATAATACTTAACCATGGCCAAGGATACACAATTCCATAAAAGCTCAGTACAAACACCCATGACACGATACTCAACAATTACTTAATTAGAATATACAAATAAGAGAATCATTGTTCCTAGTAAATTTCTATAAGATGAGAAGAGTTGGATATTAAGACAATGTCTATTTAATTCATAAACTGAAAGAAATATAAAGGAATTAAAGGGTATCACCAAATTATTACTATAAATTTAGAACACCAACTAAGAGAACACATAAGAAAAAGTAAATATGTACTTCATAATTTTAATTCCCACTATATTAAAAGAAATCCCAAGTTAATATTTTCAACCTACCTTTCCATTTAAATTAGGTACAATAATCAGTAATAATCCTTATCATTAATCTCATAATTAAATTAAAAGATTATTTCCCTCAAACAAAAATATTTGAGACAATCTTAGTACAACTTCCTAGTTATTTAGCTTACACCCTAATCTTACCATTCTACTCTAAAGGTTATGAAATAACAATATTCACCTACAAATTAACAAATAATCATAATAATTGTGATAATAGTAATATCCTAAATTCCCTAATCTTCTATTTAAATTTAATTGTTGCACCTAATTTAACTACACTTTACATATTATTTTTCGAAACTCAAAACCATTCCTTCAATATAACTTTAAACACAATAAGTTTACATAGGAAAAAATGTATTCTTTCATTAGAACACACTATATATATATCATTAATATATTTTCTTTTAAACTTATTTTACTTCATTGACTAAATCTCTATAAGAATAAGTACTTATTTATTTCAAATAAAGAAGAAGAAGATATCTATTACTCCGATGTTACTCATATAAATACTAAATATTGACAATACAAAAATCTATGTGCCCCTCACATAATTGATACTCAATCTAAATATAAATATTTATATACTTATACTTGAAAGAAAAATTATAAATCAGTCTACTCGAAAGATGGACAAATTTAGACTAATTATAAACTCCTATATGTACAAGGAAAAGAATGTTATTAGAGGTGGGGATTTCAACTACCTTCGTAAGCATGTATGCAAAATGTGAATGCTTAGACCGAGCATGCTGACTGATAAACACAAAACCATTGAGAAAACATGGAGTTGTAACCCAAGTTCTCATTTAACAAGAATTTATTTTCATATATATATATACACGCTAGATAGAGGAAACTAAAATTAGCAGGGGCAAAGAAAGACTATATGGCAGAGATAAATTGAAAGAGAACTCAAGAGACATAGCTGTAAGGATATATTGGAAGGCGTTAGAAAATTTCCAAGGTAGATTCCATGAAATAAAATAAAAGAAAATAATTTTTCTGAGAGATAAAAATAGTTGCAAAAGAGCTTTGGTAGACATGACTACAAAGCGTGGGATTGCAGATGAGAAGACAGACTTTTTAGCAACACAAAGAAACAGAGAGTTTATTTAAAACTATACATCCTACCATGTTCGAGTGCACCACAGTGACAGGTGAACAATGAACCCAGAGAGACTATTAAATTTACTACACCTTTGCAAATCTAAACATTGTAGCTGTGGTGGTATGCCAATGGTTTCAGGGAGGCTATTAAATTCTGTACCACGCCTCCACTCTAAACGTTGAAACTGTGACAGGTTGCCCAGTATATTAGAGAGTGAATTTTAGACGCTGCAGCTAAGTTGGGACGCCAATGGTTTCAGGGAGGTTATTTAAATTTGTACTCTCCTAAGTATAAATGTTGCAGCGGTGAAAGGTTGCCAGCGGTATCAGGGAGATTAAACAAATTTAGATTTCCAGACTATGCGAAGGAGCTCATCTAAACGCTAAATCCAATAACATCAATTTCTCTCAGCTTCGACTGAACAGAGGTAATTGGAAAAGGCTTGAAACATTGCGCAGACCAAGAGAATTAAATAATCTGCTCACTGGTCCACAATTTCTTCACTTGAACAATCTGCTCAATGACGGCATCAGAGAAGACACACGAACCAAGCCTCCTCCAAGTTTGAGATGGTTATGGTTGCAAAAACGTGAGAGCCATTTCCTTTAAATCCAAGGATTCGTAGCACATCAATCATGTGGTACAAATGATTAATCCTACAGATGATTTGTAGCAAGGAAAGTGTCTGAAACGGGTAGAAAGAGCTACACTGGAGGCGCAGGAAAAACTTCAGTTTTCAAAACAAGCTGATTTGGTTGGCAGATTTGAGGAATAGGCCAACATCATATGCTATGAGAGGAAGGATAAATATACGATCCATTGGATGGATGTCTGGCCTTGGTTTCAAATAATATACACTGACCACCACAGGGCTGGAAGAATAATTGATATCAATGGACATTGCCTAAACAAACACATAAAATGCACTATATCCCAATGTATAGGTTTTAAAGGTGAGCATAACACTAACCAAAACCCGCTATCTATAAATTGGGTCTCAAATAGTGGGAGAAGACGACCAGAGAATGAAAAGTGAAATTATTCATTTACGCTATTAGAAAACCATGAAAATACAGAATAACATGACCAACCTGGAAACATGCTTGAAGATGGGAATGACGAGCAAAGACGATCTCTTACACAGCCCCCAAATCCATTCTCTAGAGACGACTTCTCCCAAATTCTCCAAATCTATATTATCTTTACTGGATAAAAAGAATAATTGCAGAGCGAAGAAAGTTACTTATTTCACCAAAAACTCCCCCCAGAGTTGTCTCTTCCATTCTCATTTATGAGTTTCAAAGATTGATAACTCTCCCTGGAAGATGATGAGACAAAGGAAGATAAAACATATGCTATCTTTTTCCAGCTTCCCCTGCCTTTTACTCTTCCAAAATGATGCTTAATTGTTATTTATTTATTTAGCAATAAACAATTCTTTTCCTTGCTTTAATCCTTATTCAAACTTGAGTTCCAATTTTTAAATATTTTATCTATGATAACTCTTGATTTTAAATTTCTTAATTAAATTCACTCAATAATTATTTTTATTAAATTCATTTAGTTACAATTTCTTTCATCTTAAAATAAGAAATTTTCAATGATAATACAATTAACATCTATTATTAAATCTAGCTCTTTATTTGATCCTAAACCAATTCAAGTGACTTTAAAATTTAGATTAATTTGATAAATTACTTCTAGTCATAAGGTTAGTGATATTGGACCTAATATAAAAATCAAATTAAATGATGCAATCCAAAAGTCCTCAAGACCTAGCAAATTACCAACCACAAGTAACAAGCGAACATGACATGGCCACCAAATAACCAACTTTCTAAATTTCAAGAATGAACAAAACGAAAGGGCATTACAATGATAAAGAAGTAACTCATGTTTTGTTTGATGTTTTACCCTCTACTTCTTTTGTTGATTTTGAAGATCACTGAATGTTTGCATGAGGACAACATTGAAGTACTTGATAGTGGAAATGTAGAGATAAATGTTAGTAAAACTAATGATGTTCTTTATGATGAGTTTTCACTTGAAGAATGTGATTGTGTCAATCACATGGATGCATATGAGGATCTCTTTTCTAGATTTACAACTCATAGTTTTTCTCATGAGCAGTATGCTTCAAATTTTCATGTTGATGCAACAAGAGGTGATGTTGAATATGATACTTCTTCCAACAGTGAATATGTTTTAAATGGTCATTATGAGGATTTTGTTGCAGAATTGTGATAATATAAGAAGTATTGGCAATTTTTTCTATGAGCTTGAAGTAGGAAACATTATTTGGGATGGTGACATTTCTTTAGAATCCTACGATTTGAATGTGGATGAAGGTATTATGACTTTTGGTGAATCTTTTTTTTAGGACGTTGAGACATATGGTAATATCACTAAGCTATGTTGTTGGGATGATGATACACTTGAATGTGATGCAAATCAGTTGGATGAGTTACAAATGTGTGAGCACTCTTTGCTTGACACACAAAAGGATTTCACATTGTCTCTAAAAGATGATGTCTTCTCTGAGCTTGATCATTGTGAGGGAATTGGTAAATGTGATAAGGTTGTATTTTTAGATAGTCTTGATCACTATCCTCATGTTTTGTCATTTTCCACAATATTAGAAATTTCAATGAGTGACAGTGATACAACCTATGTATTTTGGTTTCCATATGACAATAAAGCTAAATACAAAGGCAGCCTGACACTTGTGTTTGCAAAAATGAAGTCACTCATATTGATGTGGTATGATAGAGGAAAATATGGATTAAAGGGGATAAGACTTTTTAATAAATTGGTATTTGATAGAGGTAAGAATTGGCTTCCCTTTTCCATTTGGTGTCCTAGGGCCACCAAATGAGGTTAAAAATTTGAAAAAATAAAGAGACTATGTCTCCCAACGTTTCTGGCACTTGGTCTGCTTTCCTAGAGGATTCTAAATTCTAGCTCTATTCATTAGGAACAAATGTCCCCAGAAAGAGACATTGATGGAACCTTCAAAATTTTCAAATTTGAAGTGCCCATATTGAATTTTTTTCCTTTGGATGCTTAGAAGTGCGCCTGCAAAATTTTCCCAAGTGACCTACTTTGGAGGGTCACAATTCAGAGCCACTTGATTGTCATGTTGAAAGGATTGTTGCTCTCCATTATCCCCACATTAATGTAATCCTTAGTCAAATTTCAGAGCCCAATGGTCATATTTACTATTTTTAATAGGCCAAAATAAAATGCATTTTACTTTGTTTTGCACCTACATTCTCATAATGTTTCAAGGTCAACTTTGACCCTCAATATCTTGTGAAGAATGGTGATTAAAGGAAATTCCTCTTGCACACATACTTATTGTACCTAGATGAGCTTATTTTTCCAATGGCATCCCCCCAAAAGTTGTTTTGATAATTTTTTAAAGTGGTGACTTTGAGAATCCTAATTGGTTTCTGACAGGTGAAATTGCTAAAAAGTCCAAGTAGGCAACTTTGGTATTTAATATCTTTCACCTCAGGAAGAATATTGCCATGTTTTTGGTGGAAATGAATTCTTGGGTAAAATGGTAACATGTATACTCAGTTTCAAGATCCCAGGAAAAGTTCTTATTAGTTAACTAATTCTTTTCTGACTACAACATGGCCAAAAATGGTGTCCCGAAAAGTTTCAAATTTTCAAAATATAAGGATAACCCATTTCCTATTTTGGTCTAAAACCTCTAAAATTCCATTTTCATAAAGACTAGAGGTTATTTGATGCATTATTTTAATGTACTTTTCTTGCAGCGAACATGTCTCGGGGGCCAGTTTACAAAGGAGGTACCCAATTTTTGATGGCTGAGCAAAATTTAAGGAAATGGGTTTCCTCTAAATAAATTACTATGGCCAAATGCAAAAAATGTTGGCTATAGGGGTCAATATTTGTGCCAAGTGAATTTCCTCCAAATGGGTCACAAACATAATTATAAGTCACAAATTTTTATAATGTTTCAAATGTTAATATTTAAAATATTGTGCAAATGAAAAGGAGCATTTAGGGGAAATACGAAATACATTTTCAAATTTTATGCGGACAAGAAAGTTTAATTCTTGCTTCTGATTGGTCTAGAGGCAAC
Organism: Sequoia sempervirens; assembly: GCA_007258455.2. Classification (NCBI taxonomy): domain Eukaryota; kingdom Viridiplantae; phylum Streptophyta; class Pinopsida; order Cupressales; family Cupressaceae; genus Sequoia; species Sequoia sempervirens. The sequence continues at coordinate 126,888,458 of VDFB02193867.1, forward strand.
TTTCACAGTTGAATGAAAAAACTCATTGCCCATCGCCCATCGCTAGTTTGAAGTTCAAATCAAACAACAAATAAGAGATGCAATGTTTTACATTAACAACTCTTCATTTGGGTGGGTAATTGAAGCTTTTTAGGAAAGGAAATTTTTTAATGAATTTTCAAAGTTCTCTCATAGTGCATCGTGTCATATTTTGAGTCCATAGTGACAAAAAAAATTAGCAATGAGCAATGGTTGCTATGTCCATCACACATCACTATTTGGTATCAGTATTTCCATAATGTATCAGGGATGGAGTGATGTTTCATCTCCCATGGCTGATATCATTTTTATTTCTCACATGAAAATGGAGATGTGCGATGGTGGTCAAATTTTTTTAGGTATGTGCAGGATCATCATGGAAAAAATAGGCCCTTAAGTGGCAAAAAATTCAGAAAAATAAGAATTGGGCAACTTGACATAAAAATTTGAATAAGTTATCTATATTATTTCAAAAAATATGTAAGAATATAATCTGTAGAAAATTGAATGTAGTTTCTAAACTACTAGGTTTTAAAAAAAAAATCTATTTGGTGAAAATTTGAAATTTCAATGCAGTAGTACTTAAATTTTAGGGAAAAAAAGAAGTAGGTGTCTATCTGACCACCTAACCACAATAAAATGATATTAGTTTTTTATAAGATTTTAGATATAAGTAGAGGACTCATGTCCCGATGTGATGCAGATTTTTGTAATTTCTTTCCAAGTAAATAATTAATTATGATTTTTTAATTACAACTTTTAAAAAATATAAAAAAATTGTATGTCGACCACCTTCACTTGGTCAAAACATTATGAAATTAAATTTTTCTTTTTTTAATCCTATAGTATGCAAAGCATAGAATGCGAAACATGTTTTGGATTCAAAAAATGTGATATCATTTGAAAGCTATAGATTTTTTTCAATCAGCCTATCAATCAGGACTTTAGTCATAATTTGAATAGAAAATGAATAATAATTACTTATTAAATTAAAAGTATAGCATAATTTATATTGGTGGAAAGTTGAGAATCTCCTTTAAAAACTCTTTTCATTTCATCAATTTTGGGTAAAAAAAAGTCATCAGCCACAAACCCATCATATTGCCACTTTTTGGCCCATCCTAATCCTGCACATACCCGCCTTGGGAAAATAAGTTTAATATTTTAAAATATTGGACATTTTAAAATTTGTAAACTCACGTGTAAAGAATCTTCTAAAGTCGATAAAAAGGGGAATTGAAACTTTCTTTGTTGGAGAACATGATATCGAGCATCACTAATTTATATTTGGCTTTTCTAAATATATTAGCGATCAACAATGAGATGGGTTGCATAGTTATTCTGAGGCATCACTATTTTAATTCTTGCCTACCCAAATGAATTAGAGATTAGCGATGGAAAATATTGGCGAAGAGTTGATGGTGGGCCCAAGTGAAAACATTTTTAAAGTTTTCTAAAATTTTAAAATGCTATGGGAGGAAGTAATTAAATGTTTTACTTAAAATGGAAATTTTTTAATCTTGACTGAAATATAAAACATGAGGGAAAATGTTTTGATGAAATATTTCCAGGATCAGGTAAAATCTAAAAGCACTAGTAAGTCAGTTTTTAATGCTTGATAAAAGAGAGGAAAATACATTTTTTTGGCATTAAAATTTTAATGATATGCAAAATTAAAAGAGGGGCATAGATAAATAATTTTTTAATGTTAATATTTTACTCACTATCTAGAGATGAGTTTTTACAGAGAACACCATTTTCATGCATCTAGGTGAAAATGAGCAAAGGGGATAAAATATTTTGTAGGAAAAGAATATTTTTCGACTATAGAATAGAGGGGGAATAATGAGTTTTCAAGCTGAGGAATATATGTTTGTTATAGGGCAGTGGATAAGGAGCAAGAAAACAGGGGCAAGGATGAAGAGTCTTCAGCAAGTAAAGGAGTTGTAGATCAACGAACTTGAATATGCCATGTGTCCACTTTTGATCTTAATTTAGGGTTCTTGCATTTTCTTTAAGTACAAATTTCCTATTTCAAAAAAGAGGTTGCACATTGTTTTAGTTTTCACAGGAACATTTTGTAACAAGGATTTAATGTATATTTCTAGTTTTTAGGTCTTTGGAGTAGTCTGAGTTTTGAAATGAATAATGTAATAACAACATAATAATAGTTGAATATAAATAACATATCATTCTAGACAAGTTGTCAAGTGATTATTATTTTAACTAAATCTTCACATTCAGGCACCTACAGCAACTAAATCATGCGGAATTTTAAGATGATGCAAAATAGAGTCTCATCGTGTAGATTCTAATTTTTTTTTTGCAATTTTTTTGGAATCAGATTGCACTTCTTTTTCCATCTCCCATGAAAACTAATTGTTTTTAGAAAACAACATTTTTAAAAAGTGATGCACACCGTATAATGCATAACTTTTTTTCCATGAAGGATAAAAATCTAATTCTTTCAAATTTAGATTTTTAACTCCGATATCTACTAATTCCACTTGGTTAGTTTTTTAATGAATATTTTTTCTTTAATAAAATTTCAAAGTCAAACCAATTACAATTGAAACATAGTACAACCATATAACGCATAACATTTTTTGTATATATCGAAATACAATTTTTTTTTGTTGGATCAAGGAATTCAATATCTAGTGCACTCATAATTTTCCAATTTTTCTTTTGATAGTCTATTATCTTTCCACATGTGCAAAACAAAAACCTTCATTTTTGATGAAAAATGTATATTTAATAAAACTAAAAAAACAAGTACATAATAAAACCAAAAAATATTAAAATTATATTCGTTAAATAACTCATTCTGAGGACAACTTGATTCCAAGTGGGTTTGTGAAGATTCCTCCATTTTCATCCTCAAACTGAGTTTTGAAGTGCAAAAATTTAGGTTTTTTTGTGTCTTAGGGGGGATGAGGGATAAGGGGGGTTCATACAAACATCTAGGGGTTCGAGCAAACCCCTAGGGGTTCACTCAAACCAAGGTTTGTTCAAACCCTAGTTCGGGCGAACCCATTCAAAGGGGTTTACTCGAACACCTTCCAGTCATTTTTTTTTTTTGGCAGGGCCAATATTCAAAGGGGTTCACTCGAACCTTGGTTTGAGCAAACCCCTTATGGGTTCGTTCAAACAAGTATGTTTGTACGAACCCCAAAAATCACATTTTTTGTCTTGGGGTCATTTTTGTGAGTTTTCCTTCCTCACTCGAATTGTAAACCGCTATTGTGTCTTCGCCTTGTCTACATTGTTCACTTTGCATAAATTTTGAATATGAATGATCAAAGATTGTTATTATTCAGCTTTTTGTCTTTCCTTGTATTTTGGTTTGATGTTGTTACTCTCATACAAAGTATGAGTTAATTTTTAATGACACGAATGAAGGTTTATGCAGTAGTGTGCTAGGATTGCTAAGTATAATTAGTTTAGTTGTTGAATATCAATGGTGTAATACATCATTTGATAGATATGATTATGATAGATTGAATGTTGTGTTAAGTTTTAAATTACATGGTTTAGATGAATCCACCCTGGGATATAGCATTGGTCTCTTAATGTTGTAGTTTCCTAAAACTAATTGTGAGCAACTACAAATTTTAAATCAAAATTACTTATCAAGCCCAATTCTTGTGTGCGTGGAATTTAATGTATAACATGTCTCATGTTTAAGTTGGACACTACTTGAAAGGTTAGCCAAACCTTAAGGGTGTTGTGTCTGCTAAGCATATAATGGAGATCTATATGTTCACTATGTCTTTGATACTATGGAACACAAGTATCTAAAAGCACAAGGTCAAGATCAACCTCCTAGGTTTAACAAAGCCTCAAGTGAAGAATATTTTAGTCTCTTTGATTGAATCTTGTTCATTAGCCATATCAACCTATTGAGTTTGAATATGAGAGAGTGGCTACTCTTTAGGGATCATTACATCTACTGATTTGGGAACCAACAACCCCCTAGGTCGACATTATTTTCACAATAAAATATTTGAAAAAATATTTTCTCGATTTATTCCAAAAATTTGGGGAAAATTTTTATTTGACATCTTTGGGTGAATATACCTTTGCTTTCATTTTTTTCACCTATCATGTACTCTGCCACTAGTTCTATCCAATCAATGTTCACTTGGTCTATGCAGACTCTCCAAAGTTAAATTGACATCATTCACAGTACCACATTTGCATTGGAGCTATCAAGCCAACATCTCTAGAGACAAATATTTTGGCTCCCTAAGACTTTCTCTTGCACTTCTAAGATTTTTCACCTAAAAGGATAGAAATGGGCCAAAATGGGAAATGTCTACACTCAAGATTAATGGAATATGGATGAAGTACATGTCTAAATAAGTTGATCTAAATATAGAAAATTAAAGGAAGCTATTGATTATGAATGCAAAACCAAGAAATATGAAGTGTTTGAAAACACATTGTTATATGCAAAAACACCTAGAAATGTAAACAAAACTAAAAGAAAGTTGTGAAGAAAAAAATGTGCACCTGTAAACTTGTTGGAGACTAGAAATGACTTAGAAATTCTAAAGATACTAATTTTTACGCCTAGTGGGACTCATTTTCCATTCTGGGTGAATTAGCGCTTACTCCAAAAAACTGCACTAGAGACCGTTTTAGCCAAATGGGTGTCCAAATCCACAAAAGTATCTAGAAAATAGGTACAATGGGACTCATTTACGACTCTGGGTGAATTAGTCCATTATGGCTTTTCTGAAAACTCAAAAATGGAATATGTAGCCTTCAGTCTACTTAATCTGCACCTGCAGATGTCTAGATTTAAAACCTTGATTCTAGGCATTGTTGGTGACTTTTTGTGTAGGTTTTGACCTAAAAAAGTGGCGATGACTTCAACAAGCTTGTAACCTAATCTTCAATGATTTCCAGGTCTTCAAAGTATCTAGATCTGCAAACACACAAAGTAAGAAAAAGAAAATGTTGATTGTTAGGGATTGGGGGTTTTCCTTGGTCAAACCCCGTTTGGGTAATTAAACCAAAATGATGAAATAAGATAATGGGTATATGTAGGATCATCATGGAAAAAATAGGCCCTTAAGTGGCAAAAATTTAGAAAAATCAAAATTAGGCAACTTGACGTAGGAATTTAAATAAGTTATCTATATTATTTCAAAAATATGTAAGAATAGAATTTGTAGCAAATTGAATGTAGTTTCTAAACTACTAGGTTGTCTTTTTTTTTAAATCTATTTGGTGAAAATTTGAGATTTTAATTTAGTGGTACTTAAATTTCAGGGAAAAAGTAAGAAGTAGGTTTCTTTCTAACCACCTTAACCACAATAAAATGATAATATTTTTTTATAATATTTTATATATAAGTAGAGGACTCATGCCCCAGTGTGATGAATATTTTTTTGTAATCTTTTTCCAAGTAAATAATTAATTATGAATTTTTTATTACAACTTCTTAAAAAATATAAAAACTAGTATGTCTGACCACCTTAACTTGGTAAAAAAATCATGAAATTCAATTTTTCTTTTTTTAATCCTTTAGTATATAAAGCATAGAATGTGACACATGTTTTGGATTCAAAAAGTGTGATACCATTTGAAAGCTATAGATGTTTTTCAATCAACCTATCAATTAGGACTTTAATCTTAATTTGAATAGAAAATGAATAATAATTACTTATATAATTCAAAGTAAAGGATAATTTATATCAGTGGAAAGCTGAGATTCTCCTTTAAAAACCTTTTTCATTTCATCAATTTTGGGTAAAAAAATAGTTGTCAGCCACATACCCATCATATTGCCACTTTTTGGCCCATCATGATTCTACACATACCCTAATGAAACATGAAATATGAAGCAATGCAATTAGAAATTTTCCATGATGTAGGATCTTGAATTGCTACAACAAGGATGAATAATCTTGCTCTTGAATTTCTTGATGATTTTCTTGAAGATGCTTCCTTGTAAAGACTCAAAATGCTAAACCCTAGCTTGCTTGAGTTGAGATAGATAATGAATGTTGAATGAATTATGAATGAATAGTGAATGAATAGTAATGAATTAGGGTTAAAGGTATCCTTTTATAGAGAAGAGTTAAGAATAAGGATCATGATCAATGGCCAAGATTAAATTAGAAAATAACTTGATCAAGGGTGGAGGTTAAATGAGAGGAGAAAGACATGGATAAATAAAGACTTGTGGTGGAAGATAAGATTGGCATAGACAAAGAGGTGATAAAGATTATTTAATCTAGGTGGCCAACATAGGAGAAATAAATAAAATATTGATTTTATTTATTTGAAGGGCGAGAACAAATAATTAGATAGTTAAATAATTATTTAATTGGGGAGACAAAGAAAGGATAAATAATTAAATAAATATAACATTTATTTAATTATAGAGAGAGAAAAGGCTAATGAATAATTAAATAATTGAAATAATTATCTATTTGTAGAAGAAGAGGGAAAAGATAAATTTGGTTCATTAAAATAATATTTAATTCAAAAGTAGAGAGGAAAGGACCAATAAAAGTCTAGAAAAGTGTGAATGTCATTTACAATTCTTTACAACACCTTTGCAAGACATGCATTTTATTCAATTTGTAAGGGTCCAACACCTAATGTGGACATGTAAAACACCTCACAACACTAAATCAAGGCCTCATTAAGTCGAATTTATCATTAATTATTCCCAAATCAAGAAAGAAAAAAGGGATACTTTTTCTATGTCCACAATCTCATACCATAGGGTAGGGTACCATCACATTGACATTCAGATCCATGTACCAGTGGTCACATTACCTTAGCCTTCAAACAAGTCCTATACATCAAGTAGGTTTTTCGGTGATAAGGTTGATAAAGTTTTCTATATATCAACTTTTATATGTATTAAAAGTCTCTTTAATAAACTTTTCTTCGTAAATTTTTAACAATCAACCTCTATTGTAAGACCAATGGGGTGGGGTGGCCCCCAGTTGGCATGGCCACTAGGGCACCACCTCCGCTCCACCTACCATCACCAATGGTGGTGGTGGGGATAATTTTTTTAAAAACCTTTATTACGTAGGAGGTCATATGCCATGACTCAGGGTGACATTTTTGACCTTGTTTAGTTTTTAACTTTGCACTCAGTTAGTGTGAAAGGTCCTTTTTTAAGGCCTTTTTTCATTTTTGCATAACTTTTGATCAAGATGGAAAAATTTTGTAACTGAAATATTGTCGAAAAGCTGGTGATATCAAATTTCTATTGGTATAGTTGTTTCTTCATAATTTTTTTGTTTGGTTGCATTTATTGCTTATCAAAGTTAGATGTCCATTCTTCACTCTTGAGCTCATAAATTTTTCTCCATTCCTCTATTTTTCATGATTGTTGTGACATTGGAAAGGTCTATTCGAGATCTTTAGATTTAATCCTGGAGTTTTTTTTGTAGATTTACATCATGGTTGTTGTAGTTCTACTCTTCTAATGTTGTAATCACACTAAAATAAAATACAACAAATCATGTTATTTTAGTGTACTATATCATAATTTCTACTTCTTTGGTTTGATCTATGTATCCAGCGTTAGTTCCTATATACTCAGCAAATGTAATGGCTAGTTACCCATGCATTTTTGTGTGATAGACTAAACACCATATAGACACTTCTATTTTGTATGAAATCTACTTATCTTCATAAGTTAGGTTCTACGTCCAGAGACTTGGTACCTACCTCTAGTTGAGATAGGGATATACTAATCTATCAAGAGAGTGTCCAATTGATACTCATATAGTTGTCACCTTGGTTTTTACCTTATTCTATTGTAGTGTGGATTCATCCATAGTTCTTCATCTATAGAATCTATAGTGACTCATGAGTTGACAGTTTCAGTTTAGTCACTAGTTATATGGCATCTTTTGTAGTCGTACCTGATTCTTTCTGTTAGTGCTTGTCATAGTTTGGCATTCTTTACATTGCAAGTATGAATGAGTTGGTGGTGTTGTCATTAATATTTTCATTGATGTCAACACAGTGCAAGTTGTCGTAGAGAAAGGAATCAAGTGTTTGGAGGTTGTGCATGTATACTTGAGATGTTGTAGAGATGTTGTGAGTACATGGATCTATCTTTATGATGTTGGAGGTGTTATGATATGATGAGTTACTAAGTTCTTTTGAGAAAGAGTGAAGACAAATTTGTGTATGTGTTCAAAGTGTGCTCCAAATTGTGCTCTGCATTTCTTCTATGTTGATCCTATGCTTGTGTGGATTTTAAGTGTTGTTTATGAGATTCATTGGATGATATATCCTAGATTTGAGTTGTTGGTTTGATGAAGATTGAAAGTTGTTTTTGTTGGTGTGTGAACTAGTTTGATAGAGTTATTTTCCTATGGAATAGGAGAAATGATTCTTATCTATAGTCATTTGTTGGTTTGTTCCAGGTCTTGCAAATCTAAAGGAAGGTTTTTAATGATGCTATTTGTGTCCCTACAAAATTATTTGAAGTTTGGTGCTCTGGAAGACTTGTTCTAGAGTTATTGTGTGTGTCTGTACAATCCAAATGGATTGTTAGGAAGTATTCTATGTATGTAGATTGTTACAATTGTTGTGGATGAATTTGAAGGTATATGAGATATGTTTCAGTGTATGGTGGGTATGTGTAGGATCATGATGGGCCAAAAAGTGGCAATATGATGGGTATGTCGCTGATGACTATTTTTTTACCCAAAATTGATGAAACAAAAAGGGTTTTTAAAGGACATTCTAAGATTTCCACCGATATAAATTATACTTTAGTTTGAATTTAATAAGTAATTATTATTCATTTTCTATTCAAATTATGACTAAAGTCCTGATTGATAGGATGATTGAAAAACATCTATAGCTTTCAAATGGTATCACATTTTTTTAATCCAAAAAATGCATCACATTCTATGCTTTACATACTATAGGATCAAAAAAAAAAAAAATTGAATTTCATGAAGTTTTGACCAAGTTAAGGTGGTTAGACATACGATTTTTTTATATTTTTTAAAACATTGTAATAAAAAAATCATAATTAATTATTTACTTGGAAAAAAATTACAAAAAAATATGCATCACATTGGGGCATGAGTCCTCTACTCATATCTAAAATCTTATAAAAAAATATTATCATTTTATTATGGTTAGGGTGGTCAGACAGACACCTACTTCTTATTTTTTTCCCTGAAAAGTACCATTGCATTGAAATTTTAAATTTTCACCAAATAGATTTTCTTTTTTCTTAAACAAACTTAGTAGTTTAGAAAATACATTCAATTTTCTATAGATTCTATTCTTACATAGTTTTGAAATAATATAGATAACTTATTCAAATTTTTACGTCAAGTTGCCTAACTCTAATCTTTTTGAATTTTTTGCCACTTAAGTGTTTGTTTTTTCCATGATGATCATGTACAAACTGTGGTGAAGTGTGTTCTATCATCCGCATGTTATGTTCTTATTGTGGAAGTGTGTATTTCAAAGTTCATGTGTGTTTTCAATAGGTTTTCCAACATGGTGTCTACTCATTACATGAAGACTATGTATTAATTACAGAAGCATGTGTGTGATTCAAGATGTTGTCTTGGGTCCTAATTAAGTGTTGGTTTGCTCCACTCTCATTCTTATCCACTGTAGGAATGTTGTGTTTCCAAGCTAATTTGAATTTGTAAATTGAAGTGTGTAGCCAACCTTGGAGAAAGTTTCTAAGGTTGAAGATGATATAAATACAAGTCAATATGTTGATGATGGTGATGCGAATGACGAGAAGAATTCAAAAAGTGTGAGAGGTAGGAATAGTGTGAAAGTGAAGTGAGGAAGTAGTACTTTAATGTGTTAGATTCCTGAAAGTAATGAGCTGATGGTGTCTGCAATATTTTGATCAAGGTTGTGGTTGTAAACCAATTATAGTGGTGGTTTTTCTAATTGTCTTTCTATATCTGTAGGCAGTGAGCCTTGCTTTTAGATAGTGAGTCCTATCTATGGGTAGTGAACCTTTGTATCTGGACATTGAGTCCTTCTTGGGTAGTGAGCCTCTTTATATCCAATTTTGAATTTACATTATATTATGAGTTAATCCTATCATGGTTTTACCCTTATTGGGTTTTCCACATAAATCTGGTGTCCCTTGTGTTGATATTGCTTTTTGTTATTTGCATTTCATATTCATACTTAATAACAAAATAAAGTGAATGTGAAGTTGATAAGTGTTTTTGGTTTGTGATTGTGTTTGGTCACAACTGATTCACGCCCCCTTCTCAGTTCTCTTGCACCTTTCAACATTTGTTATGAGAGCTTTAGTTCCTAGGAGAGGAGCTTAACTACTTGAGGTAGATCCAATGGAGCACAAATTGGAAATCCCTATGTTTGATGTATTTGACTATAGCAACTCGAAAGGGATGATGAGAGGCTACTGTTAATAAATATTTAACTAGCTCCCTCAGGGTGTATTTTCCTCTATGTGTCAGCTTGTGCATCGCAAAGTCAACTTGGCCTTTTATCTAGGTTCTATTCTCCTGCTCCACGTGTCTACTCCTCACAACTCTGAGTCTCATCATTTCTTTCACATCCCAGAAAGCTTCAATATGCTTCCACGTGTTGCGGCTACAAGATTATTTTGATCATGTTTTCTTGCTATCTCATTGGGCTCCGCTCAGGTGCCATGAAGCCCTTATTCCCAAAAATTGTTAATGGACCCTATAGTTGCTATCTATGGTGTACACTTGCTACATGTCTACCATTCACAAATATTTTAGTGCAGAGATGAAGTAACAATCATGGGAAATGAATTACTACCACGTGTCTCTTTTGTGCCCTACTAGTGATCATTTCCTCCATTATTGATGAGTTTCTCCACTCATTTCACACATGTAGCATTAACACAAGTCTTCAGCAATGAAAGAAAAGAGGTTCATATGAATAGCGAAAGGCTGCCATGTTCCTAGCCAATAGATCTCATATTCAAGCGAGGGACCAAAGGAGCCTAATGATGCTATTGCCCACTGTGTGTCATAACCATTTGCATAGAATGGTGACACTTGTCTGATTAGGCCTAGCCAAGAACACTGCCATCATTTATAGAGGATTCACCTATGCCTAGAGTGATTAGATGCTTGGTTCTGAATTGATTCTGTTGCAACGGCTTTGGGAATATTCTAATTCTTGCATCATTGCTAGGGGATTGTGAAATATTTTTTGTTGTTGCTCTCCAAGGCGATGGGGGTTTTTTCCTGCTATATATACTTTTCTATGTTATGAGAAAAAGGTTTGAAATTTGAAGAAAATGTTGGTTTTAGTTAAAGATGCCATGCCTTTATTTATTTTTTATTTGATTGCAAAAAAATCTTAGACTGTGCCAATTGTTCAACCTTTCTATTTTTTCATGCTATTTGATCAAACTATAAACTGTGATTTTTATTATCTGGACACTTTATTTAAGAAATTATATTTATGTTGAATGCAAGTTTGTTGACCTAGATCATTTCTAATGACTCTTCTTGGCAGTAGGAATGTATGTAATGTTATTTTATGTCAATGAATGGATTGTCTATGTTGTAATCTTCAGTTTCTAATATTCTAGAACACTACAAGCATAATTTAGGCCTTAGATCTATGATTTATCATGTCTATCATTAAGTCTTGGTGCATCGCCTTAGGTTAGACTTTATTTTATTATATATGTTTCCATTTCCCTTTCCAAACCCCCCTTATAGAAGAAGCTGAATTCTCTAAAAATCTAGAGGTCACTTAGTTTAGCACAAAAAGGTCCCCTATAAATTGAGTTTCCAATTCGACACTGTTACCTCGTCAAATTTTGGCATCAATAGTTTTTTCTTTTTATGGCATGCCTAGTGGGACTGAGCTTAAATGAAATTTAATTTTAGAAGGGTGTATGATCCATTAGCTTGTAACTAGATCTCAAATGGCAGGCAACCCTAGTTTACTAGTACCTCCACTAGGAACAGTCCAAGTCACAAATCAGCTAGTAATTGTTCCATTCTTGCCACCCCTTCCTCTCACCATGTTTCCAACCACCAATAAAAATTATGTGGCATGGGACGTTGGAAGTCCCCTAGTAGCCCTACTAGCACCCGTTGTCTAGGGTGCTATCTTGGTTTCAGCCATGAAAGCCATACCCAAGTTTACCGAAGATGGCTCAAGAACACCAGTAAAACATTTGCAGGATGTGGTGGATGTATGTCTGGTACACGAGATTATAGCATAGAATGTAGCTCTAAGGCTTTTGGCCACATCTTTTAAAGGCAAGGCATTGGATTGGTACCGAACACTGTCACCTAGTACTATTCGCACTTGGGATGAGCTCGAAGATCCATTCTATGGGAGGTTCTCAAATAATGGAGATCATTATTCACTATATTATCAATTATCAATCATAAAACAAGCCCCCCAGGAGGCTCTGACAGACTTTAATGCTTGATTTCACACAAATTGGTACACGATTCCTGTTACTATACACCCAACTCCTGAGTTGGCTTTCATATTTTATTTAAAGTCCATCAATTCCAATATTTTTGTGATGATAAAGTCTTTGGGAGGAGCTACTCTACCAGATGCTTATAATATCACTATCAAAGTTGAGAATCATTTAATAGATTGCGGAAAATTGCCTCCTTGACCTATTATACTGATATTTCCTGAAATATCGATTCTCATGCAAGAGGCTGCATCAACTAGCACCCACAACTACCCATTCAATGTACACATATGCATCCACCCCACAAATTTAGCCTCTACACTAGGTTCTTCCAAGGATGAAATGAGTGACCTCAAAGAGATATTGAAAACTATGGAAAATGATATAACCACTCTTAAGCAAAACCAATCAACACCTCTAAATCCTGCATATCAAAACTATCAAGGTGTATGGTCCTCTTATCAAAAAAATACCAGGGCATGCCTTGCACAAATCCACCAACTCTGACCAAAACTAAAATGGTGCTAGTGCCTACTCGACTGACGAGCGCGTCGCCAAGCTCGAGTAAGGAATTAACCACAAGGAAAAATAACCTTATTGATGATATTAATTTGTGGCGCTTCCCTTGCAAAAATGTGCATATGCCCTAGAACTATCCACGTGGCAACTTGCAACAAAAGGTGGTAGAGAAACACAACTAAGGTGTAACAACAAATCATGGGAGTTATATATATGCCTCACCACAAATGGAGAGTATGGTTCTTACTGCACAAATGTAAGGAATGTCTTTAGAACAGGAATCTGATATTGCTCCCAATGAGGCACTTTTCTCCTGGATGGAGGAAGAAGAAACAGTGTTTGCTAATGACACATTCATACCCAAAATACCGCAAGTGCAATCTAATTATAACATGCGCTCAAAGAGGAGATTCATCGGTGAATCAATTGTTTCACATCTAGCCAACAAGTAACTCAAAGGTTTTTCCAATAAGATTCCTAGTACTTCTACCACCTCGCTACCATCCCAATTGTAGAAGGAAATTATTACACCAAGAGCCAAGTAGTAGAAACCTTCAAGTTTGTTACCTCTTTAATGTGGTCAAACAATTGAAGAAATCATCTGCTAATGTATCTCTATGGGACATTCTAGCTATCCTAGATCAAAAGATGATATTACAGACGATGCTTCAAGAAGAGGTCAAAATAGGGCCAACTGAGTAGTTTTATAGTGTAGAGGTTGTTAATCAAATACAGACGGCTAAAGTCCTTACAAACAATACAAAGGAATCCCCTACCGAGGATAGGGATAAGTTAAAACCTCAACCCTTCTTCTTGACTCTCATCATAGGAAAGAAGTTATTACATAATGCTATGATTGATTCTGGCACTAGTACCATGGTTATGCCTAAACAAATAGCCAAAGCTTTAGGACTCAAATATGAACCTATGAAAAGGGGGGTAATGTAGCTTGATGGGAATAAAGTTGAAACTACAGGTGTCATCAAAGTGCTTCCTTTAACTCTATTTGCTTGTCCTAGTATCACAGTTCCACAAGACACTGTGATCATAGATGTTCCTCCTATGTTTGATCTCTCTGTTTGTCTCGATAATTTAATTCAAAGGTGGGTGGATACCTGTCCTTGGATTGGTCACATATGATACTCAAGACCAAGCATGGTTCAAAAATGAAGATAGAATTGGAGGTTTTACATTCTAAACATGTAGCGGATGAAGCCTTGATCAATTTTGAAGCCACACATACCTCTATCACCAAGCAAGAAATGTATTGTGTTGAATTAATGGAGGAAGAAAAGGTGAGTGGAGACTAGAATGAAAAAGAAGATGCTATTTTGAGTGAACACATGGACAAGGATGTTTTTTGAAATTATTATGCTATAGGATTGGGCACCTATGTAATTTATGATGAAGACCAAGTGCTTCCAAAGATCACCCAAGAGTCTGAAGGTAGCCAAGAAAATGAGCTATGGACACTATACATTGAAAGAACAAGAAGCAAAGTGGGTGTTGGAGTGGGGATATATCTAATATCCCCACAAAATGAAAAATTGTTAAGATCTTTCCATTTTCATTTCACTTGCTCAAACAATTAGGTTGAATATGAAGGATTGGTTCAAGGTTTAAGCCTTGTAGAACGAAAGGGCATTAAGAAATTAATGGTGTTTGAAGATTCTCAATTGGTAGTCAACCAAGTCTGAGGAGTTTTTGCAGCAAGGAATGTCTACATGAGATCCTATCAACATCGAGTCTAGGACCTAATTGATGGTTTTGAACCTTTCAACATCTAGACTATTCCTCAAGGACAAAATAGTGATGCAAATTGCATGGCCATGATTGGTACATAGTTTGATATTGCCTTTGACCTTATACATAATGAACATTCAATATGAGTACTAGTTTGACCAACGATCCCCGACAATGATCAAAGTTGGGAAGTTTTTGAGAGTGATGAACACATTTCCTCGTTTATCCAGCACTTAGGGGAGTTCATCGATCAACTTCAACCAAAGATTGTCAAAGCTTATGAAGGAAAAATTATGCAGCTCAAATCTAACAAGCTTTTGAAAGAATTTGTTACTCTTGAAAAAAATTTTGATTGTGATGATGCCCGAAATGATAAATAAAATTTTGTAGCAGAAAAGAGTGATTATGTGGACCTTTAGGTCTCAAATTGTAGGAATCTCTGAGTTGGGAAAAATGTCTCGCACCATGATAAAGAAAGACTCATCAGTTTCTATGAGAAATATGGAGTAGTGGCCTGGTCTTATGATGATCTCAAGGAGTATGATCTCGATATCATTCAACAAAAAATTGAGCTAAAAGAAGGTGCAAAACTAGTCCGACAAAAACAAAGGCTAGTAAACCCTAAAATTGAAGCACTAATTATACAAGAGTTAACTAGGCTTATTCAGTCACACATTGTCTTCCCAATCAAGCATAGTACCTAGGTATCTAACTTGGTCTCAGTCTGAAAGAAGAATGGAGATATTCATTTGTTTGTGGAATTCTAAGACATAAACATAGCATCTTTGAAGGACCACTATCCACTTCCTTCTATGGAGTCAATATTACAAATGGTTGTAGGATCTAAAATGTTTTATCTGCTGAACAGTTTCTCTAGCTACAATTAGATCTAAGTTAACGAAGAGGATCAGCACAAGACTACGTTCACCACAAAGTGGGGAACATTTACATATGCTAAAATTCCTTTTGGTTTATCCAATGCAGGGGTAACATTCTAGTGGGCGATGGACATCACATTTAGTGAAATAATCAATAAGTTTATTCTAATTTATTTGGATGATCTTACTATGTTTTCTAAATCTAAGGATGATCATTTTGATCACTTAGAATTAGTTTTTCAGAAGTGCCAGGAGTTTGGAGTTTCTCTAAATCTGAAGAAATGTCTATTCGAAGTACTGCAAGGCAAGCTATTAGGACATGTTGTATCTAAGGAAGGGGTTTCAATTGACCTCAAATGGATGAAAGATATTAAGGAACTTCTCCTTTTGATGAATAAGAAAGGTGTCTAGTCCTTCCTAGGAAAATTCAATTTTGTCGGCAAGTTTATTTCTAACTTTGCATGGATAATTAAGCTAATCACCCTAGTGCTTAAGAAGGATCAGGAATTCAAGTTGATGACCGAAGCTTAGGAAGCCTTCGAAAAGGTCAAGGAAGCTATTTCCATAGCTCTGATACTGGTTAATCTAGATCAATCTAAGGATTTTATAATGTATGCATTAAGTAGCATGTAAAGTATTGCTATTGTCCTAACCCAAAAGGATGATGAAGGAAAAGGAGAGAATCTAGTGGTGTTCTAATCCTGAACCCTAAAGGAATATGAGGCAAATTATAATTTCATCAAAAGGTAGTCCTTTGCAATAGTGAAGGGACTTAAAAAGTTCTGCTATCTAATTTCCTGCAACAAGGTGTTTGTGTATGTCACACAGTCCAGTGTACATGAATATATCATGGAAGGGGAGATCAAAAAAAAAAGAGCCAATTGGATCACCAAGATCCTTTAATATGACATTGAGGTAAAACCTACTAAAACTATTAGAGGAAGAGGACTCTGCAAATACATGGCATAGAACAAGGATATACCTGTCGTAGCGGAGCAGTTGGAGCTCATCTTGATAAATGCATCAAAATTAGAGGGTTTTTAATTGAATGATAGAATGAAGTTCATGCAAACCAAAAAGTATCCACCAAGTCTCTCATCCCAAAAAATTAGATATAATAGGTTGCAAAATTATGGATATATGCTAGTAGAGGGAGTCCTTTTCAAAAAGAATTTCAATGGTGTTCTCCTGTGATGCGTTACTTCAGAGCAAGAAAAGAGGATCCTTGATGCATTTCATAATAGTGCTACAAGTGGACACTTCTCTGCTAAGACCACTACCATTAAAATCATGCGTGTTGGTTACTATTGGCCTACAGTTTTTAATGACTCCCACTCTGTGGTAAAATCTTGCAAAAAATGCCAGTTCTTTATTGACAAAAGGAAGAATTCCACAATGCCTCTCAAACCCATAGTGGCGGATGAACTATCTGTGCAATGGGGCCTAGACTTATCAGAATGATTAACCTAGCTTCTAGTGCTAGACACAAGTGGATTTTGACCGCTACAAATTACTTCAAAAGATGGATGAAGGTTGTTCCACTTAAGAAAACAACAAAAATAGAGATTGTAGATTTCCTCAATGAGCTAGTGACAAGGTTTGGTCCTTCAAAGACTATTATTTCAGATAATGCTAGAGCTTTCCTAGGCACAAAGGTATGTCACTTTGCATTAACAAATGACATATTCGTTAAGATATCATCAAATTATTACCCATAGGGAAATGACCTAGCCGAGTCAACAAACAAGAGCCTAGTTTGACTCCTTAAAAGAATTGTTTTAGAACACCAGAGGGAATGGCATAAGAACCTTTGAGTAGCACTCTGGGAAAATCGTATAACCCCTAAGCAAGTCCCTCAGACTTTGCCTTATGAATTAGTATATGGGAAAGAGGCATTGTTACCTATATCTATGAAAATTTTGGCACTCTAATTATTTAAATCCCTTGAGATAGAACAAAATAGCACCATGGAAGTTCGGCTTGTCGAATTGTTAGAAGTACAGGAAAAAAGGGAAAATTCACTAATAGCCATGACAAACCATTGACAAGTGGTCAAGCGATGGTTTGACAAGAAGGCTTCCGACCAAGGTCTAAAGTGTCGAGACTTGGTACTAAAGTATGATAAAAGAGTTGGTAAGCCAGGTCAACATGATAAATTTGATATCCTACGGGAGGGCCCCTTCAAAATCATTCGGTGCAAAGAACATACCACTTTTGAGTTAGAAAATATAGAACAGGAACCCTTAGGAATCTAGGTTAATGGGATTCATCTTAAGCTATTCCATTAAGTGTTGAGTTCTATTTTTGTACATATGTGAATAGTGCTTTTATTTTATTTCCATTTTTTTGGCCATTCTTTTTTGAAATCAGTTTGGGGCATATGCAAGATCATCATGGAAAAAATGGGCCCTTAGTGGCAAAAAATTTAGAAAAATCAGAGTTAGGCAACTTGCTGTAAAAATTTGAATAAGTTATCTATATTATTTCAAAAATATGTAAGAATACAATCTGTAGAAAATTGAATGTAGTTTCTAAACTAGTACTAGGTTTATTTTTATTTTTTTAAATCTATTTGGTGAAAATTTGAAATTTCAATGCAGTAGTACTTAAATTTTAGTGAAAAGATAAGAAGTGGGTGTTTGTCTAACCACCCTAACCACAATAAAATGATAATATTTTTTTATAAGATTTTAGATATAAGTAGAGGACTCATGTCTAGATGTGATGCATATTTTTTTATAATTTTTTTCCAAGTAAATAATTAATTATGATTTTTTTATTACAAATTTTAAAAAATATAAAAACTAATATGTTTAACCACCTTAACTTGGTCAAAACTTCATGAAATTCTCTTTTTTCTTAATCCTATATTATGTGAAGCATAGAATGTGATGCATATTTCAGATTTAAAAAATGTGTTACCGTTTGAAAGCTATAGATGTTTTTCAATCAACCTATCAATGAGGACTTTAGTAGTAATTCAAATAGAAAATGAATAATAATTATTAATTAAATTCAAATTAAAGAATAATTTATATTGGTGGAAAGTTGAGAATCTCCTTTAACACCCCTTTTTATTTCATCAATTCTAGGTAAAAAAAAGTTGTTAGCCACATACCCTACACATACCCATCCTATCACCACTTTTTGGCCCATCAAGATCTTGCACATACCCTTTGTGTTTCTATGGAATTAACCCATTATTATAGAGGATGGAATAGCAGGATCGCTTTACATAAAATGAACCCATGTGTAGAGAAATAAAACATATGCTATAAAGAGCCCATAAAACTGAAATGCAAAAGGAAAGAAAGGGCACAAATTTTCTTTAAGAAGATATATATCTATTTATATATATTCTTTACACTGCAAAAATAGTTGGGGAAGCCATAATCAAAAAATTATATAAGTATTTGAGATATTATTTTACATATGCAAAATGATAGCCTTTTTTTAGGCTTATATACAAACTATTGGGCAGGTGGTCTAGGCAATAGCTGAAAATAAAGAAAATAGGGAGACATTTTTTTTTGGGGAGTAGAGAGGGGTTTTCATCCAAGGGCATGAGAGGTAGAAATTGAAGCATCAATGGTAGCATCTACCTCTTCCTCATTAGCAGGTTCTACAGTAGTAGAAATAGCATCATTCGGTACAATTGCCATTAGCAGGGGAAATACCAGGTTCTTGAAGTCAATATACCAATCTACGTCATAGAACGGTATCACGTTGTAACTACAAAACAAAAAATGCAAGGCTTGGGTAACCCTCTGTCGATACTCATCACATGTCTAAAGGTGAAATCCACTAAGAAATGAAAACCATACAATTACCACTTCTTCCTCGATGTAGCAATGGAGGTCGCTAGCTGACGACAAACCTACTCCATATGCAGCTTGAGCAACAACTTCACCAAGGCCATTCAGGTATTTTTTGGGAAACATTTCTTTGACCAGCTTCAGGATGAGAGGCCTAGGGATACCAATATCTAATATAGATGCCATGAAGTGGGAATATATATCAGTATTCACCCGATACTTGTCCTCATATTCTATGCAGTCTTTACCCAAACCCCATTTTATGGCTATCACGACCAACAAATGCTTATTCTTGGTCATTCTTTTCAACCACCTAGTAGAAATCTCCCTTAAAAATGTTGTTCGTGACTTATAAGAGATTAGATGAACATGAGTGTCCATGATTTTGACATTATTCCTATGTTTTTTAGCCAATACTAAAATTTACCTATCACCTAGCCTATGAGAAAACTTGCTTAAAACTCTGGTAACAACCTATCACTACTCAAATGCTAAGTATGGTTTCTTCACTGCTTACTAGCCTATTTATAGAAAAAATGACAAGACACATGCCAATCTATTTCGAGAAAATGTGATGATAACTAGATTCCAACTTGAAAGGAGTGTCTATGTTTGCTCACATTTTTGTGCCAGTTGCATTTGCAGAGGTATGGTTCAATGTGTGCTAGATTAATAGGAGATAATTAATTAGCTTTAAAAAGGTGGAACTCATCGACAACAAGCCACACGACCATAGGTTATTGTGTCATCTCACAAGCATTTCATAGAGCCCAAGTAAATATTCATATCTTTTTAGGCCATGATTGTTTGCTTTGGCATAATCATTCTAGCCTGGATATTAATTACCAGCACATACTAACGCAAGGTTAGAAAGAAATTTTTTGGCTCAAGTTGTAAGGGAATCACAACATATCACACAATTGCTGAATGCAATAATGAACTTCTGCTGCCTCAAAATGGCAAGTAGTTTATTTGGCATGAATTACAAAATTAATGGTACATGCTGAATTAAATACAAAAAGCATGCTTTCATCTACCACCTTGAGGAAAGTTAAACAAATATTACATGAAAAGGCTTAATAATTCAAAGTCTTCTCACAAACACCAAAGCTAGAGGTGCAGATTTTTTATTGTATCTAGAGTAGAGGAAAATTGCAGAGTCGAGAACTTGTAGAGGTCTTCATCCAAAGAGAAATGTAAGAGAGTTCATCTCAGCCAATACAAGAGGAAATCAGCCAAGAGTTGTTTATAGCCATACGGTAATCTGAAGATGTGTATGTCTATGAGGATTTGGTGTACGCTATGCCTAGTATACCCAGCAGGCTGAAGAAGGCCTATACAATAGAGCTAACTAGGCCACAAGATTGCAAAAACAACAAAAGGGTTGGGGAGAAATGGGATAATATCTATGATCCACGGGTTTCAAAAAACCCTAAGTCCTTAAGAGAAATAGGCTGTGCAAGGTTGATGGCACCAAAGGTGGAAAAATCTACAACAAGGAAAATTTGGTATAGTGATCTTCCATAATACATGGTCCCTCTAGTGCACTATTGCCCGGAGATAGTTGACGTTGCCATTTAGCATTATAACCCTAACACCCACTACATCGAGGGATGAAACTTAAGAGTTCACATCACCCCATAGGCCATTTGGCATATGCTATGCATCCCAGACCCAAGTAAAAGAAGAGAGAACATTGAGTCCTTTTGCCCTATAAAAGGAGATAAAACATGGAGGGCGATGAAAAAGAACTCAAGGTTCTTGCTGGAGGAGACTAGTAAGAAAGTCATCCCAGATAGTAAACTACCAAGTATTTTGTTGTCATTTGGTGCGTTACACAAGGATTTACATGATTCCATATCCATGCTAGTTTTTGTGTGTGGTTGAGACTCCGATGAGATGGTGGAAACTTTTCAACTGGGACCAACATTCCAATTCCACAAGCAACATGATACCTTCTGGTATGATTTTGTTGAGTTCATGGTAGAGAAAATAATACAAAAAATAAAGAATTACCTGACAAACAAAAATTTTAGATTTATTTATTTGTTGGTTCACATGCTTCTGCATCAAAACCCTAATTTCTTCACCCGATATTTTGAATTATCAATTTTTGATGAACGAGGTAAGAGGAAGCCAATTTCCACATGGACGCCTTTTCTTTCTACATCATATGATTATTATGCTTTTTTGGACTATTTCATAACTTTGGTCTTGCATGATTTAATCAGAAAGGGTGACATAATCCAACTCGATAAGGAGCAAATTGGATATGTGTATAGTTTCACTCCCACCTGTGACTGGTTCTTAGGAGAAGCTTTCATGATTCTCCAGATGCGAGGCTTTACTGGTCAACCTTTCCTACTCCTAGCCTATGTCACAGATAGGTTCCATGCACTAAAAATGTTTTGGTAGGTGTATGTCATTGATTTTAGCTTCTACATCATCAAAAGTGTCAAGAAGAAGAGATTCTTCTCTTGTCTGAAGAATTTCAAGTCAGTAACTTTGATAAAGAAACAATCAGACCAGTTATTGGAGGATAAACTGGCTTATCTAGGGTTGGTGTTGGTAAATGATTAGTGGGATTACAACCCTTTCAATGAATTTTTGGATCCGCACATGAGAGTTACACATGTTCCCCAACCTTACTGGGAGAAGCAACGTAACCCGCAGGCAGACGAATAATTTTTTTTTTGAATTGGCACGTATTCCTATGCAAGATACTAGAGGGCCATGGTAAAAGTTCTAATTTTCTATGGTGGTGGCCAAAGATGATGTCCACATGGAATGAACCATGTACAATAAGTTGAAGAAGGATGAGGAGTGGCTTGCTGAAAAATAGAGGCTTGTTGGAAATATCACCAAGAGACTGGGTAATTGGATGCCCCTTACAATAGTTTGAAGGATGACAAGGAATTTGAAAGATGGTGGAATGACAGCCACCCTAGCCTGAGCTCTAGTATTAATAAGAGTAGAGAACCAGGGGATGAGTCCAAAGAGTAGGGAGAAAAAGCGGCAACATTTTCATCCTTTGTGTTGAAGAAGAAAGGCCTCGGAAAGACCACCTATGTGGCCATGAATGTATGCTTTAATATATTAAGGGCCTCACATACACTCACTTGGGCCACTAAGCCAACTAGGTTATCACTGTAGTAAATGGAAATGACTGCCAAAGCTCAGGAGACCCCACCTATGAAACAGCGATGCACAAAGAGCATTATCAGAGAAGGTTCGCAAGAACCCGCCAAAAGAAAAGTGCTTATAGCTAGCCAAGAGCCTAAGGTTGAGGAGTTGCTGATGATTCTGGATCCACCATCGACCAGTCAATAGGTAGAATTCACTCCTTCTTCCCTTGTTTCTCATTCTTTGGTATCTTCCCCTACCTCACTAGTGATCCCTACCATGAGTATTGGCCCTCTGCCTTCCACTTTTAATCCAACATATTTAGGAGGCTTCGTCCAATTTTTGCAAACCACTTCGCTCATCCTTACTCCTCCATGGACCCTTATGCCCACTGCTACCACTTAGACTCCCCTTACCTTACTTTTAGAAAATGTACCCCCTATGAGTATCCCTTCTTCCCCTATTACTGGAGATCCTCTTCCATCACAATAGGCTGACACCACATTGACAACTCCACCATCCTAGCCTATTAGTCTTACAACTGATTCACCAATTCAATCATTAAAAGTGACTATCCCTTTTGTTGGGCCTCAAATAAAACTATGGAACGTGCCCCACTTCTCCCCGCAAACTTTCACTCTCCAGAAGAAAAAAATGCCTATGCCTATGAGGGTTACCTATCCCTATACCCTACCTTATGGTACTCCTTTCATAGGTCGACTAGTTTCATCACCAACCAAATTTATGGCATAGATTGATTGGAGAAAGGAGGCACACATAAGTAGAATGTAAAAGAATAGGGAAAAATATGATAGCACTTCTATTGAGCCAAAAATACACACTCTTTATGATGAGGCTCAACAAGAATTAAAATTTGTGATGATGTACCTGAGAGTAACCAAGCCTCAAGGGGAAATGCACCTAGAAGATTATGAGATATATGTGGTAGGGCTCGACATGAAAATGGCTTGACCACAAGATAAGGTTGAAATCATGGAGGAAATACAATGGGTAGTCACTTCTAACTTCCTTAAAACTGGCTGCCAGCTAAAGAAGAAGGATGAGCAGCTTAAAGCAGTAAGAGAAAGGGTTAGTTTTTTAGAGAAAAAAGAGAAATCCCTAGAGGTGGATGTTGCCCATATAACAAAAAGGGTGCTGGCAGCAGAAGATGATAGGAATAGACTTCAGGGTGAACTTGTGAAGACTTAGGTTGCCGACCTTGCCATGATAAAAGGGCTACACTCTAAGAATTCGGAGGCGGAACAAAATCTGCAACTGAAGAATGAAGAACTGGAGCGACTTCGTCTTGAGTATAGTCAAGGAATGATGCAAAGGAATGAAGTGTTGGAGCACCAACAGGCTCAATATGAGCAGAAAATACAAGAAAAAGAGGTTGAATTTAAGGGCCTAAAAGTTCAAATAGAGGAATTCCAAGAGACAAAGTCTTCTCTGGACGTGCACTTAGAAAATCACTCCCGAGGCGAGGAGAATTGGAATAAATAAATAAACAACTTCGCATAACAGCTAGCGTCCGAGAATAGTCATCATCCCATGGTGATTGACATTGAGGGATTGATTAATCCACTTGCATAGCTACTATTTCATTGTGAAGCAAGGGCCTGTTTACCCAATGCGCTGCCTCACAAAGAAACTATTGATCTAAGTGGAGCACAGGATAATTTTCACAACATGGTGAAGCCCTATGAGGATGAATAGTCACCTCTATAGGCAGCTCTTTCCAATATCTGACTTCATTTTCTAAATGTAATGGCACTTTGGCATGTAAACTAGAGAAATATTGGGTTCTCCATTCCTTAGTTGAAACACCCCTAATAGTCACTAAAAGTTGTTAATAAATATTTAACTAGCTCCCTCTAGGTGTATTTTCCTTTATGTGTTAGCTTGTGCATTGCAAATTTAACTCAGCCTTTTATCTAGGTATTTCTCTCTTTCTCCACATGTCTACTCCTTACAAATTCAAGTCTCAGCATTCCTTTCGCATCCTAGAAAGCTCCACTATGCTTCCATGTGTTCTGGCTATGAGATTATTTTGATCATGCTTTCTTGTTGTCTCATTAGGCTCTACTCAGATGCCATGAAGCCCTTATTCCCAAATTTTTTTGGTGAGCCCCACAGTTGCTATCTATAGTGTACACTTGCTACATGTTTGTCATTCTCAAAGCTTTTAGTGCAGAGATGAAGTAACAACCATGAGCAGTGAATTGCTACCACGTGTCTCTTTTGCGCCCTACTGGTGATCATTTCCTACATTATTGATGAGGTGCTCTACTCATTTGAAATATGTAGCATTAATGTAAGTCTTCAATAGTGAAAGAAGAGAGGTTCATACAGGTAGCAAAAGGATGTCACATGCCTAGCTAGCAAATCTCATATTCGAGAAAGGGACTAGACGAGCCTAATGATGTTATCAGCCACTGCGTGTCATAACCATTTGCATAGAATGGTGGCACTTGTTTGATTAGGCCTATCCGGGACCACCGCCATCATTTGCAAAGGATGCACCTATGCCTAGAGTGACCATATGCTAGGTTCTGGATTGATTCTATTGCAACGCATTTGGGAATATTTCAATTCTTGCATCATTGCTAGGGGATTGCAAAATATTTTTTATTGTTGCTCTATGAGGAAGTGGGGGTTTTTTCTTGCTATATATACTTTTCTCTATTATGAGAAAAAGGTCTGGAATTTGAAGAAAAAATTGGTTTTGGTTAAAGATGCTAGGCCTTTATTGTTGTTTTATTTGATTGCAACAAACTCTTAGACTGTGCCAATTGTTCAACCTTTCTATTTTTTCATGCTATTTGATCAAACTATAAACTATGTTTTTTATTGTCTTGACACTTCATTTAAGAAATTCTATATATGTTGAATGCAATTTTGTTGACCTAGATCATGTCTAATGACTCTTCTTGGCAGTAGAAATGCATGCAATGTTATTTTATGTCAATGAATGGATTGTGTATGCTGTAATCTTCATTTTCTAATATTTTGGAATACTACAACCATAATTTAGGCCTTAGGTCTATGATTTATCATGCCTATCATTAAGTATTGGTACATTGCCTTAGGTTAGACTTTATTTTATTATATATGTTTATGCTTTCCTTTCCAAACCCCCCTTATAGAAGAAGGGGACTTCTCTAAAA
This sequence comes from Sequoia sempervirens, assembly GCA_007258455.2. Classification (NCBI taxonomy): domain Eukaryota; kingdom Viridiplantae; phylum Streptophyta; class Pinopsida; order Cupressales; family Cupressaceae; genus Sequoia; species Sequoia sempervirens. Next base: position 126,914,151 of record VDFB02193867.1, read on the forward strand.
ATCTGGAGGTCACTCAGTTTAGTGCAAAAAGGTCCCCCATAAACTGAGTTTACCATAAGACACTATTACCTCTTCAAATTTTGGCATCAAAAGTTACTTGATCTCTCTCGGTTTCAAGACTTGGAAAGTTGTTGAGAAAAAATATTGTGGGCTAGCATGTGCTCCTTCTTCTACATATGAGATTTCTACTTATGAGGAAAATGAAAAAGCAAGGTATGTAATCTATAGTGCTTTATCTAAGACTAAGCGAACAAAACTTACTTCTTTGGGAATTACTTATGAAGTTTGCAAAAGCTAGAAGATCTCTATGAAGGAAATGATAGAGGGAAAATGACAAAGGAGCTAATAGCTAAACAAATATATGAGAACTTGAAAATGGATGAAGGTGATGTCATTGCAAGCTATTTTTAGAGGGTTGATATTGCAACAAATGAAGTTAAGAATCAAGGGGGTACTCTGACAAATGAAGATATAATAGTGAAGATTTTAATGACCTTACCAAAGAGTTATAGTGATAAGGTCTTAGTTATTGAGAAGTGTATGATCCTAAGAAGTTTACTAAAGAAAAACTATTTGTAACCTTGATCACATTTGAGATGAGGAAGTTTGGAAAATAAAAGGAGAAGATAGAGTAAGCCTTAAAGCAACAAAGTTAGAAGATGATCTTGTAATGTCTAGAAAATGCAGAAGACAAAGGTTAAAAGCTCACACTCAATGTGATCTAAGCTCTAATGCAATATATGCTAAGCAACAAAGAACAAAGGAAAGCCAAAATGTAAATAAACTAAACAATCTCACCCAATATGTACGTATTTCCATGTATCATCTCGATTGCCCTTCTCCATTTTTCTGTTGTAGTATAATTTCCCTCAAATTTTCAAAGTTCATGCAAGTATAGCCTATGATAGTGATTTAGCAAAACATCGAAGGTTCAAGATAGTTGCTCCAAAAATTCATAAGATTTTGAGAGAGATTGGAATGATGAAAGACATATCAATTTATAGAAAATTGATCATTCGAATGATAGGTCAGGATTCAAAGATCAACATATGGTGGAGATCAAATTATTAGACATGCATTCTGATAACTGTTAGTAGTGACATGAGTGATACCAATTAGAAAGAGAAATAAAGATTAAATAAATGATTTAATCTTCAAGTTTGGTATTCAAAAATAGAAGAATAGTGTTTGCATGACAAAGATAAGGATGGATTAAAGCAACTCTCAGTTTGAATGAACACACAGGATTTAATTAATTAAATATAAATATTTAATTAATATGCATGTACATGCAATTGAGTTAGAACTAGATGACTGAATGATATGACAAAGAGATTACTCATGCAATCAACTCAGATACTAAACCCAAAGTTAACTAAGCAATTTGAATAGATGTCAAGTTGAGTAAAAGTGAATACTTAGATAACTCACAATTATCTAAATATAGAGGAGTGCGTAAAATAGGATTTATGAATTAAATAATTCATTTAATTCAAGATTTGATATTTGAAGAATAATTAAATAAATAAGATTTATTTAATTAAATTATGAAAGGATTTAAATGAATAATTAAATAATAAAGAATTTATTTAATTATAGTTGAAGTATGACAAAGAGTAAATTAAATAAGAATTTTGTTGGAAATAGGATGCCATTTAATTGCAAATTCTAAAACATTAATTATTTCATGTATCTCCTAGATTCTTGGAATGTGTTCAACAACACTAAGATTAGGATGAGATTAATATTTGGATGAAATAAATCATGAAATTGACGTTTGTATTTATTCCTAAATAATAGGAGCATGTGGGTGCACACATGGTAAGGTGAAACTCACCTTGTGTCCAGTTAACTATACTGAGTAACAATTAACACTTCTGAATGCATGTAAAGATCCTAGGAGTTAGGATTTGATGTTTGCATGCTTGAAGTTCAGTTAAGTTCAGTTAAGTTCAGTTCAGATCAGTTCAGTTTAGTTCAGTTCAGTTCAGTTCAGTTCAGAATCAGTTTAGTTCAGTTCAGTTCAGTTCAGTTTAGTTCAGTTTAGTTCAGTTCAGTTTAGTTCAGTTATCTTCAGTTGCATGCAAGTGTATGTTGCATGCATGTTGGTTATTTTGAGTTGCATGTAGTTAACTTCAGTTAACTTGTAATGCATGGCTAATAACATTGAGTTGTATGACAGATAACAGGGACTACTTCCAGTTAACAAGGGATGACCATTCTTTGGGAATGGTGTTGAGTAAATGTTTCAGTTAACAATAAAGCACTTGAAGCAAACTTGGGTGCCCAAGATGCTTTATTGGAATTAACTCCAATGCATGATAAGATATTTTTGATGGCTCAGTTAAGTAGCTTTAATTGTGGGCGCCATCTTTGAGGAATAGCTTTGGAATTATCACCGAAGTGAAGGAGAAGTTGTAGCTTCAGTTTGGGACACCCAAATGCATGATGCACATGTTGTAAGCTTTAGTCTTCACTGAAGAACTCTACTTGAAGGAATATGGCGTACCTTTTCAAGGGCTTGAGATTATGCATTGTAATTATCACCATTTGATTATTACAAGGTTGCATATTGTCTATATATCTCATTCAAGTTGAATAGAGTTGGGAGTTGTTATTGCAGGTGTGAAGAAGATTGGTAAAGACAGAAGAAGCATTCTCAAGCAAGAATTGGAGCTATTGTAATTTAGAGTTTGAATAATAGAATAATTCTTGGTGGAGTTTTTTCCCGAAAGGGTTTCTCCATGGTATATCTTGTGTGAAACTTCTATTATCCTATCTAGTTCTTCTATATAATTCTCTCTACATTCTACAACAGTAAAATGGATTAATCAAGATAATCATCCACAAATAATATATGTAACAAAGAAAAGACTTACTTAAAACAGCAATTTTGAAGTTTTACAGAGTATTAAGCTAAGAAAACACCTCAATTTTCAACATTTGGTATTAGAGCTGAGGTTGGGTAGAGTATTGGGATGCCTTTCTCTTAAAAGATTGGAGGTTTTTTAGCTTAGTGGGAGCTCATATTATTTTTGTTATTTGCTGATTTTGGAATTAAGTTTTGTTACAATGAATTCAAGGTTAGAGGTTGAAAGGTTCAATGGTTCTAACTACGAAATGTGGAAATTAAAAATGGAAGATCTTCTTGAAGAAAGAGATCAGTGGTTAGCGGTTAATAATGAGACAAAGACACCTACAACTATTTCAGATGAAGATTGGGCTAAGTTAGATAAGAAGGCAAGAGGAACAATAAGGTTATGTCTTGCTAATGCTATTCTTTTGAATGTTTCAATGGAAACTAGTGCATATAAATTATGGAAAAGAATAGGGGATATTTATCAAACTAAGAGTCTCACCAATAAGTTGTATCTGAAAAGGCAATTATATTCTTTGAAAATGAAAGATGGTGATTCAGTTGCACAACATTTGAATGCTTTCAATTTAATTCTCAATCAGTTAGCATCTGTAGATGTAAAGCTAGAGGATGAGGATAAGTGCATTTTATTGCTTTGTTCTTTACCAAATTCTTGGGAAAATCTAATTGTTGCAATTAGTGGAAATGGTGCATATCCAAAGATGGAAAACATTATTCCTACTCTCCTATCAGAGGAGATGAGGAGGAAATCTAAGGAGGAAATCCAAGATGCCTTGTTTGTAAAAGGTAGGTCTAAGAAAAAGGAGCCTAAGGGAAACAAGGAAGGGAAGGGTAAGTCAGAAGGACGAAGTAAGGTAAAGTGTTGGAACTGTGGGAAACTAGGACATGTGAAGAAGGATTGTAAGAACAAGAAAGAGAGTTCTGATTCTTCTACAGAGGAGTCCTCAGATAATAGTAATGATGCATTGGTTATTTCAACTAATATTGTTTGTGATAACTCTTTGCTTCATGCTTCAGAGTAATCTTCGAAGAGAGGATGGTATTCACGATGCCATGTGTGACTCGGTATCACGGTTCAGTGGGAGTTATTGGCAGTGACTTGGATGCATCATTGGTAAGGTTATCTCCATGTGGTTGGAGTTATGGTTTCTTGGTTTAGAGTATATTTGTTATGGATATCATGGTTTACTCTTGATACTAGTTTAGAGTTTGGCATATTTACATGGTTCTCTTGAGACTAAGATGTATAGGTATGTTATGATGCATGTGATCTCCTAAGAGGAGATGGTTAGATCATGGATGTCATGTTTATGATTCTTGATTCATGATTGGAGTTTTGACAATGATCTTGTGTAGTTCTCTTAAGTTTTGGGTACATTAATCATTTGCTTGATTACTTCATGAAAGTGTTGTGTTGCATTTGGAGTTTGGCATGGATTGGTTGGTTACAGGTCCTCATGGATACTTGGAGAAATAGGTGAGGCTGGAATTCTCTTGTGGTAAGAGACATTTGTTGGAATGGTTACTTGTGAGAAAAGTTTTTCAACAGAAAAGACCGAGGAGTCTACACCTTGGTTGAATGTGAATTCAACACACTCGGTGGTTTAGCATGCCTCTAAAGAGGTGGTTTGGTTACAGAGGCTTGGGAAAGGTAATGGTTTGGTTGATAATGGGAAGGTATTAATTGAAAAAGTTAACACTTTAATTAATGTTACAGATTATCTTATGAAACCATACAATAAGTTCTCTTGGTTTTAATCATTTGCTTGGAAGCTTCATGATTATGCAGGTTGCATTTGAAGTTAGCATGGATTGATTAGTTGGTGCAAGAAGGCCATTGGCTTTGAGACTTGTACTTGTTTTATTATTCCTTGTTTAGAATAATTGCAATGTATAATGTCAAGTGGGAGAATGTTGGAAATAGGATGCCATTTAATTGCAAATCCTAAACATTAATTATTTCATGTATCTCCTAGATTCTTGGAATGTGTTCAACAACACTAAGATTAGGATGAGATTAATATTTGGATGAAATAAATCATGAAATTGACATTTGTATTTATTCCTAAATAATAGGAGCATGTGGGTGCACACATGGTAAGGTGAAACTCACCTTGTGTCCAGTAACTATACGGAGTAACAATTAACACTTCTAAATGCATGTAAAGATCCTAGGAGTTAGGATTTGATGTTTGCATGCTTGAAGTTCTTAAGTTCTAAGTTCACCATAAGTTCACCAAATACTTTAGTTCGTAATTAGTTTAGTTTAGTTTAGTTCACCAGTTTAGTTATCTACTTGCATACAAGTGCATGCTGTATGGATGTTGGTTATTTTGAGTTGCATGTAGTTAACTCTCAGTTAACTTGTAATGCATGGCTAATAACATTGAGTTGTATGACAGATAACAGGGACTACTTCCAGTTAACAAGGGATGACCATTCTTTGGGAATGGTGTTGAGTAAATGTTTCAGTTAACAATAAAACACTTGAAGCCAACTTGGGTGCCCAAGATGCTTTATTGGAATTAACTCCAATGCATGATAAGATATTTGTGATGGCTCAGTTAAGTAGCTTTAATTGTGGGCGCCATCTTTGAGGAATAGCTTTGGAATTATCACCAAAGTGAAGGAGAAGTTATAGCTTCAGTTTGGGACACCCAAATGCATGATGCACATGTTGTAAGCTTTAGTCTTCACTGAAGAACTCTACTTGAAGGAATATGGCGTACCTTTTCAAGGGCTTGAGAATATGCATTGTAATTATCACCATTTGATTATTACAAGGTTGCATATTGTCTATATATCTCATTCAAGTTGAATAGAGTTGGGGAGTTGTTATTGCAGGTGTGAAGAAGATTGTGAAAGACAGAAGAAGCATTCTGAAGCAAGAATTGGAGCTATTGTAATTCAGAGTTTGAATAATAGAATAATTCTTGGTGGAGTTTTTTCCCGAAAGGATTTCTCCATGGTATATCTTGTGTGAAACTTCTATTATCCTGTCTAGTTCTTCTATATAATTCTCTCTACATTCTACAACAGTAAAATGAATTAAATAATCATCCACAAAGAATATATGTAATAAAGAAAATACTTACTTAAAACAGCAATTTTGAAGTTTTACAGAGTATTAAGCTAAGAAAACACCTCAATTTTCAACAAATTTATTTAATTTGAGAAGAAGAAGGATAAGGTTAATTAGTAACATAATTAAATAAAAAGCGTTTATCTAATTAATTAGATAGAATAAAGAAAATGTGAATCAATTAAATAATTAAGATTATTTAATTAATAGAAGAATTAATGTTAAGGTTAATTAATTAAATAATTAAGATTATCTAATTATGACCATGAAGAATATTTAAGTCGCAGGCCTAAACTAAATTTCGGTGTCTACATTTTCCCCTCTTTGATACAATTTCATTTTGGCGTTGTGTCAAAGAAAAACGATAAAAATATGCCCTAGTGTTAAATAGGTGAAGGTATTGCCCCTCGGGAAATTTGATAAATTTTTGAAAAATTTAGATTTTTTTTGGAAATAATCCTGATTAGTCCATTGGATAGCTAGAAATGCAGTGGAGGTGACATAATTGAAGTTGGAAGTGGTAAGGATGGGTACGGGTCGATTGAAATTAGAAGTTGACGCGGCTAGTAGAATGGAATGCCACCAAAACCCTAGGTATAAATAGAAAATGGGGTAAAAACCCATTCATTTTTACCCACATAGCTTTGAGATTTGAGATTTTTCTCTACACCCTCAGTGAAAATGTCACCTGTTCTGTACACCCACCATTGAGCATATAAGATCTGGACCTTCAGGCGACTGACCGACAACGACCCCTCGGTATGTACCTAAATCTCGACTTTTCAATTTTTGTTTTTTATGCCTATTGATGCATTAAGGTTAAATTTATCTTATGCATCACTTTATTGAAAAGCCACATGTCAGTGCACAATCGACACATTTGCATGTGGATCAATGCATTTTATAAATCATGTCTATAGTTAGCATAGGGTTTCTGTGGTTTGACATAATTGTATTTTTGTTCAACACATATTATAAATAGCAATGCATTTTCATTTAAAATAGTTGCAATTGTTTACTTTTCAACACATTTGAAAACATTTTGACATAGTTGTTATTTCATTTACGCAGTTGCATATGATATTTTATTTATGTAGATGCATGTGTTATTTTGCACGCATGAGCATTTTATAGTGACACATTTGATAAATAATGATGCATATGTGAAATTGAACTACACATTTTGTTTTCTACAACACATTTGCAAAAGAATGATGCATTTGAATAATAGTTGATTTAGTCATTTTGCACTAGGATAGATGTTTGATGCTAACATGAGGCATGTATAATGCCATTGTAGGTTGTTTTGGACATTGTATATATGCAAGAGTTGAGACCTATGACTTTTCACTTTCGAGATAGTTTATGAAGCACAGAGAGATGATTCTTATGGCACCTAGGGCTTCTTCATGTGATAGACATGCCCCATATTTAGGAAAATTGAGGTCTACTGACAACGTTATGAGAGCGATGGCACTCAAAGACTTCTTCTTTTCACCTTCCTACTATAGAGGTGATGGTTACTTTGGAGGATGTCTATAGGATTTTGAGACTTCCCATCAGAGGCATGAGGGAGAGGTATGATACCCAGAGGGGTGTCGCTGAGATGTGCAGATACTACCCTCACGTCGATATCAGATAATTGGGTTTTGATCATTATGAGATTATATGGTGTGTATTATCACAGAGGTATAGGTAGTTGGATTGTCTATTATGCACATTGATAGGTGGTATAGTGCTTCCTAACCATCAAGGTCATGGTTTTCCTATGGGTTGGGAGAGATGCTAGTGAGTATGTTAGAGAGAAAAGAGGTATATGCTTGGGGTCCTTGTCTCCTTGGCATGTTATATTTTCACTTGCATGATATAGCCTATCGAGAGGCTCAGTCCATAAGTTGTGGTACCATGCTCCTGATGGTATGGGTGTGGGAACACATTGCCATCTTTCAGCCACCAGTTACAATTGATGTTCAGCATGAAACTCCTTATGCCTTCTATTATGTGGGGGATAACACTCAGCACCACATGGGAGATAATGGGTACTTTAGACATGCTATTAACACTATGGTACAGTTTACATGGAGACCATACTTAGGATGTGCAGAGTGGTCAGACGAGGATGAGCATTTTCCTTTTGTCGCCAGACATAGTACCTAATTGGGTGTACCATTCCACATGTCCATATTATAGAGTGAAATCTTCTAGATCATGTATCACAATAGTTTGAAGAGGTACATGATGTACCAAGAGGACGGGTCAAGTTTGTGAGATCCTCATGAGAGATCCCTTTGTGGGGTCCAAAGATTCCAATGGCTACTACTAAGGCAGATATTGATGCATTGTAGGCATCTCCTTGGGGATGGAGAGATGGTCTGATAGACCTAGGTACCACAAAGGCTTATGATCAATGGTGGGTTGTGCATAGGCCGATACCCCTTACAGATCTAGATCAGCCTACGTCGATAGAGTGGTAAGGGATAGGACCATGTGGTAAGCATGGAAGAGGAAAAGGTTGGAGAGGTGGAGATGGGTGGAGATGGTCGATGAGGTGGTAGGAGAGGGAGACATGGATGGAGGGGATGAGGGCCACCATTGTCACCCATCCATGAGGAGGGATGGGTTGAGGAGGATGTGCACATGCCAGATATTGGCAGAGGTGGGGAGAAGGTAGATGTTGAGATTGGTAGTGAGGAGGAGCATCTCAGGGAGGAGGCCATTCCAGATGTTCCTATAGAGGAGGAGGAAGACAAAGAGGAGGCAGAGATTGATGCTCTTGGCCTACTTGGTTCCTATCAGGATGATGATGAGGAGGATGATGATCATGAGCGGAAGATTCAAGATATGATTCTATAGGAGTTGGAGGATGAGGAGATGGTGTGCTAAGGGTTAGACAGGTTGACACAAGGGTAGTTGATCTCGATACTACTACACTTCGTGCCTAGATTGTGTCCTTAGAGGAGAAGATGAAGGTCCTAATGTCTGAGAGAGATTTGTCACAAATGGAGAGGGACATACCTGTCATGGATAGAGATAAGGCCATAGCTCAGAGGTAGGAGACTAAGCGAAGATTCATAGAGATCAGAGCTTTATGTACTAGGCCAACAGCTGCATTTTCTAGAGAGTTATTCAGAGTCAGGGAGAGGGAGACTTATTATGAGGCAGAGGTTCCTCTAGAGAGACGGGCTCCTAGCTTCTCACTTGCACATAGCAGCAGGTCACAGACTAAGACCCACACCAGGATAGTTAGCATAGAGGGCATGGAGCAGCCACGCAAATTAGGTCCATATGACAGGCACCACTCAGGTCATAGGTCATCAGGATCTCAACTTCAGTCATCTACACACTCTAGCTATGATAACAGTGGCAGTTCTAGATAGGGACATTTATTGACATGTACTGAGACATTGTATTATGATCAGATAGCCTACAGACTTCCATATTTATGTGATACATTATGAAATTGTGATGTGACACTTTTGAGGGATATATATATGATTTTGGCGGCAATTCACATGATATGTAATTCTATTTATTGATTATGCAGTCGTTTATGTATACATGTCATGTTTATATGAGATGCCTATGTGATGGATAATCATAGCTAGTGTATGGAATTTTTATGCAGCTTATGATGTGATGTTGATTCTATGTGATGATGTATGTTGAATATTTATGATGTCAATGGATGTTATGTAGGTAATTTATAATTATGAGATGCAATGTGATGTTATATGTTCAATGCTTTCTACATGTAATGCTATACAAATGTAATGTGATGCATGTATTTACATTTGTTATGTATATGGAATGCTTATGATATGTATTGTATGATGATGAATGTCTATTATGGCATGATGTTGGGTATGTGCAAGATTATCATGGAGAAAATAGGCCCTTAAGTGGCAAAAAATTCAAAAAAATCAGAGTTAGGAAAATTGACATAGAAAATTGAATAAGTTATCTATATTATTTCAAAAATATGTAAGAATAGAATTTTTAGAAAATTGAATGTAGTTTCTAAACTACTAGGTTTGTTTAAAAAAATCTATTTGGTGAAAATTTAAAATTTCAATACAAGGGTACTTAAATTTCAGGGAAAAATAAGAAGTAGGTGTCTATCTGACCACCCTAACCACAATAAAATGATAATATTTTTTTATAATATTTTAGATATAAGTAGAGGACTTATGCCCTGATGTGATGCATATTTTTTTGTAATTTTTTTCCAAGTAAATAATTAATTATGAATTTTTTATTACAATCTTTTACAAAATATAAAAACATGTATGTCTGGCCATCTTAAATTGGTCAAAAATTCATGAAATTCAATTTTTCTTTTTTTAATCCTATAGTATTCAAAGCATAGAATGTGACACATATTTTGGATTCAAAAAATGTGATACCGTTTGAAAGCTATAGATATTTTTCAATCATCCTATCAATAAGGACTTTAGTCGTAATTTGAATAGAAAATGAATAATAATTACTTACTAAATTCAAAGTAAAGCATAATTTATATCAGTGGAAAACTGAGAATCTCCATTAAAAACCATTTTCATTTCATCAAATTTTGGTTTAAAAATAGTCATCAGCCACATACCCATCATATTGCCACTTTTTGGCCCATCATGATCCTACACATACCCTATCCTAGATATGATAAATGTCTATATGTATGTACTAGATTTTTCTAACATGTATGTGCATATGCAAGATGATCTATGATTTGTGTGTGTCATAGGACTTCGTCATAATGAAAGAAGGAAGAACTATCAGTATGGAAAGCAAGATTGAGAAATAATAAAAGAAATGAGATGGATGTTAGTATTAACAATCTTCAATGTTTTGTTGTATCACAAAAGGTGTTGCACTTTATCATCATTGGGTGGGACTAATACAAATGGAGAAAAGCACCATGATATGACATAGATCAAGGTGTGCAAGGTCATTCACTTGCTAATAACAGGCATACGCAAACAAGGTTTGTTGTTAACTCATACTAAGGGCACAAGTTGCCCCAATCTTTTTGTCAGGACAAACCACAAATAGCAAACAAAATAAAAGACGAGTCATGGGAAGAAATCACTCCTCTAAATCCTTCATGGGACATCCTTGAGGAAACTAGTAACATGACTCAAAAATCAAATTTAAAAGATAGTCAACAAACAATGGTCAAAGAAAATAGAATTTTGATACATCGTTGCTTCTCTAAATCCTTCATGGGACATCCTTGAGAAAGCTAGTAACATAATTCCCATCATAAATTTAAATGAAATGATAAGATAAATAAACCATAAAGTCAGAAAGCCAATAAAATATTTTCCAAAAATTGATTTGTTTGTTTGATTGTTTTGATTGATAAAAGGATTGATTGATAAAGCTTGATTGTAGGAGATACACATACTAGATAAGAATATGAGTCTAGTTTCGATGTTATGACTATCTGTATAAGGCATGACAAATCCTGGTTTTAGAAAGACAGGTATCATATAAGATGTTGAGTCTGATGTCATTGATGTGATAACCTGTATAAAGCTATGTTGATTTGATTGACAATGTCAATATGTAGGAAGGACTCATCTTGTATAAGACATATTTTTTTGTTGATATCAATATTCAAGGACTCATGTCTTGAATAAGACAGAGTTTGATTGTTTTGATGATGTTTGTTTCCAGGAAGGACACATATGGTAGCAGACATTAGTTGATTTGTTTTGATTGTTTCCTTGGCAATTTGTTTGATATGACTTAGAGATAGTGTTGACTTGTTCACCAGATTGATGCATGACTTGATATGATGGGTGGAAAATTGACTGTGTGTGATGAAAAACCATAAAGGATTGACCTAGTGCAGCATCGGGGGCTCATTGATTGATGGCCTTGCCTATGTTATACACGCATAGACCTCATAGTTTGACTTGACTTTGACTGAAAAGACTGACTATAAATAGAAGATGTGTGTGATAGTCAATGTGACGAACCCTAATGGAATCACCTAGTGCAGACTTGAGGGCTCATTTCTTGATGGCTTTTCCTACATTATACACACAGAGACCTCATAGTTCAACACGACCAATTAGCTTGTCATATAGACATATAGACTAAGTCATGATTTTATACAGACAAACCTAAATGGACTGACCTACTACCTCAAGGGCACATTAGCAGATGGCCTTGCCTACATCCAGTTGTAGAGGCAACATAGTTCAAAAAACAATAAAGACTGACAAGTGCGACTAACTTTGACTCTATTTTTGGATTTTCTACATGTTTTGATTTTTTTGTCTTTTGTAAGTTTTTTGATGTTTTCTAAATTTCTCAAGACATTTTGTGATATTTTTGGATGTTTCTATTGTTTTTCTTCCACACAGCTAATATAAGAATGATTATGACACACATCAAGTGTTTTCCCCCAGTTGAGTATAAGACCAATTGATTATGAATAGGGTAAAATGGGGGGTATGAATGATAGTAGAAAAAGGAGCGAAGTCAACTATGCATCGCACCTATTTTCTAGGTTTTCACCATGGTACTTATCCAAAGCACCACCGAAGTGGTTTCCACTATTGGAAAAATTATCTCTTTACTATTTTTTGGATTATCTAAAGTTTTTGGTGTTACCAAGATGCCTGTTTTCTAGGTTTTCACCTTGGTAATGATTTTTTTGTTGATTTTCTATTTTTTTTGTATTTTCACTAATTAAGGCAAGGCTCTCAGAAGCTATGCGTAGAACTTCAAATGAAGACTATTGATTGGTGAGGAAAATGGTTCCCCTTTAGGAGTAGAGAGTTGGTACGCTTTTGATCCAAAGGCTTCTGTAACAATATAAGGTCCTAACCAATTTGGTTCAAACTTTCCTAGTTTTTCTCATTCTGCTTGATTCTTTGGGTTCTCCATCAAAACTAGGTCACCAATTTCAAAGTTTTTGTTTAAGACATTCCTATTATAGCTATGATGAAGGTTCCTAGTTTTTCTCATTTTGCTTGATTCTTTGGGTTCTCCTATTATATGCTTGGAGATGGTTTATTACCTTCTATCTTCACTCATCTAGGAATTCTAGCTCCTAGAGTCTCAATACTCGTTACTCTTCATCATCAATGTGGCCTTTCAAGGATAGACTTAGGGAAGGAATATTGACCTCAATAGGAAGAATAGCTTTAGAACCAAATACTAATGAATAGGGAGTGGCACCAGTGGGAGTACGGATACTTGTGTGATAAGCCCATAAGGTGGGATTAAGCTATAAATGCCAATCGCGGCCAGAATCATTGACATCTTTTTGAGGATTCTAATGATGGTTTTGTTATATGCCTCTACTTGGCCATTACCTTGTGGGTAGTAGGGAGTGGAAAAGTGATGTTGAATATGAAATTCATCACAAAGATGGTGGAATTCTTGATTCTTAAAGGGGCGGCCATTATCCCTGATTATGGACTGAGGGACACCATATCAATAGATAATATAGTTCAAGATAAACTTAGAAATTTGTGTGTCAGTAATGTATTTCATAAGAATGGCTTCAATCCACTTCGTAAAGTACTCAGTGGTAGCGATGATGAATTTGTGGCCATTAGATTATGCAGAGTGGATATTACCTATGAGGTCAAGTCCCCATTGGGTGAAGAGCCATGGTGATGTTATAGGATAGAGCTCATGTACTGGTGCATGTATTAAGTCTCCATGAACTTGGCATTGACGACATTTCTTTACAAAGACATATGAGTCCTTTTCCATATTAGGCCAATAATAACCCAATCTCATAATTGTTTTAGCTAAGGTAGGACCGCTAGAATGGGAACCACATATACCCTCATGCACCCCTTGCAAGGTTGCTTATGCTTCATTAGAACCAAGACATCTCAGTAGGGTATTATCTAAGGCACGTCTATATAGGGTGTCTCCAACGATGGCATATTTGGCTAACTTTCAAAGGAATGTCCTGTGTTGGTTGTTTGACAGGCCAGTGGGTATGATTTTGGCATGAAGGTAGTCATAGATTTGTTTGTACCATGGGGAATTAGGACCGCCAATGTCACACACCATTTTGGAATCTGGGATATCATAGGCTAGGAAAATAAATTGTTCTACCAAGAACTCAAACTTAGGCACATTGTTAGGAATGTCTAGAAGTGATGCAATTGTAGCCATAAAATCTACTGCCCTATTTAAAACATGAGGTATCTGATGAAATTCAACCTTTTCAAAATACTCCTTAAATCAATCAACCATGCATTTGTATGGAGCAAGCTTCTCATCCTTAGTCTCATAATCATTGTTTACCTATTTGATTACTAGTTGAGAATTGCCATATACCTATAGGTTCTTCATTTTCCACTTGATTACCATGTGTAACCTTGTCACTAGAGCCTCATACTTTGCTATGTTATTAGTACATGGGAATGCAATCCTGAATGATTTAGGGATGGAATCACCTTGTGTTTTGATTAACAGTATACCAACCCTTGAGCCATGATTTGTATGTGAGACATCAAAGTATAGTTTCCATGTTGTGTTTGTGTCCATTGTAAATATAAACTCACCGGGAAAGTCTACAAATAATGGGTGATCTGCTTGTAGTGGTGTGTTGGCTAATTGATTAGTAATAACTTGCACTTTCATAGCCTTTCTTTCTACATATCGGATATCATACTCACTAAGTATTATAACCCATTTGGCCAGTCACCTCATTAATGCCACCTTGCATAGAAGATGTTTTAGATGATCTATTTTGGAAATCAACATTGTTTGATGGTTTACATATAGTGCCTTAGTTTTTGGGTAGCAAGTACTACTGCAAGATAGGCATGTTCAAGGGTACTATAGCTGAGCTCATAGCCTACCAAAGTTTGACTGATATAGTATACTGCCCTTTCATGACCTATATCATCATTTTGTGCAAGCAATACTCTGAGTGATGAATGGGTTTTCGTAATATAAAGAATCAATGGCTATCCTTCAAAAAATGGCATTAAGACTGGTGGTGTGACTAGATATTCCTTAATCAATTGAAAATCCTCTTTGCACCTAACTTTCCATGCAAAGGGTACCCCTTTCTTAAGTAAATGTTGAAAAGGATGTGTCTTATTTGCTAACTACACTATAAATCTTCTGATGGATTGGAGTCTTCCTTGTAATTTTCTTAGTTGAATGAGATTAGTTGGTGGAGGCATGTCTATGATTGCTTTCACCTTGGCTAGATCCACTTCAATGCCTCATCTAGAAATGATATAGCCTAAAAGCTTTCTTGAATTTACTCCAAACACACATTTCTTGGGATTGAGTCTCACTTTATACTTCTCTAGCCTTTGAAATATCTTGTCTAAAACTTGTAAATGTTATGCCCTTGTTTTGGATTTAACTATAAGGTCATCGACATAATCCTCCATAAGATTGTGTACTAGATCAGGAAAGATGGTAGTCATGGCATGTTGATAGGTTGCTCCAGCATTTTTGAGTCCAAAGGGCATAACATTCCAACAATATGTTCCCCAAGGACAGGTGAAAGTTGTCTTAGGTTGGTCTTTAGTTGGAATTCTTCCCTGATTGTATCTTGAAAATTCATCCATAAGGGACAACATCTCATATCCTATTGTCATGTCAACTATCATGTCTATGTTAGGCAAAGGAAAGTCATCCTTATGACAAGCCTTGTTGATATCTCTAAAATTGGTGTAGATGCAGATGCCCCCAGTTGGTTTAGTGACTAGTACAAGATTGGAAATCCAATTTGCATAGTTGATTGATATAATGAAACCAATGTCTAACAATTTCTTGAGTTCTGCCTTGACTAGTAAAGCAATCTGTGGATGCATTTTCCTCAATTTTTGTTTCACTGGTTTGGCACCTGGTTGTAAGGGCAAGTAATGTAGAACAAGTTTAGGATCCAACCCAAGCATGTCTACATATGACCAGGAAAAAATTATCTATCTCTGTGTAAGGAAGTTGTGGAATTTTGGTTGCTCTTCTATTGTCAATGATACTGCAAAATAAACCAATCGAGGAATCTCTTATGCACCTATCTTGACTTCTCTTGATTCTTCAACGAGCATGGGTGAGTTTTCCTATGTAACGGGGAGAATGTTCAAACCTCCATCCTTAGGTTTCTTAGAGAGGTTTTTGCCTTTGGATGTGTCCTTTCTTTTTACTTTTTCATTGTCTAGAGGTGCCTTTCGGTTTTCACCTAGAGACTCATCCTTTTTATCTTGTTTATTCTTTTTCTCATTTTTGTGACTCGAGGGTTGAAAAGATTCCCCAAAATATGCTTCTTTGTCCAAGTCAATGGTAAAACTAGCCTTGTGATCACCATGAGGTATGCCTTCTTGTGATCCCAAGAACTCAACAATTGCTTCGTCGTACTCAAAAATATATAAGATGGTTGTGTCTTGTTGATCCCAGTCAATAATTTGGGGATAAACTAAAGGCATGTCATCGTCGGATTTTCAAAGTTTAACAGAGTAAAGGTAAGGACTGAGTTGTTCATATAGTCACAAAAATCTTGTACTAAGTCCTCTTTGCTCTTTGGTTTAGGTCTAGGTGGATTGAGAGGTGGGCCTAATGCCAAGGTTTGGTTATTTGAAATAGATGTATCAGGCTTCCAAGAGGTAGGATCAAGTGACTCTCAATAGTAATGTTTAAACCATTCCTCTTTGGTCATATTCTTTGGTGGACAAGAGTTTAATGCATTTGGTGAGGATCTCAACATTAAGTCAAGTTATCCAAATAGCTTGTCAAGGCCCATGGAAGAGGTAGAGGATAAGGAATCCCACTCATATTCGTTTGAGTTAGGGGAGTCACAAATGTGTTGGTCAGATGGTTAATGAGATGTCCCAATATCTTTTGAAGCAGTTACTTCCTCGAGTAAGGGTGATGTGGTACTAGGAACACCAATCTGAACCAGTTTAAACCCCAGCCCTAAGCCTTTTGGCCATTGAGAAACAAAGATTGGTTTGATCCTTCCATCTTGATTTAAGCCTAAACCACTCTATCCATTATATCCCTTGCTTTGCATAATTGTAAAACCTTTTCCATATAGATCTGTAGGAATGTGAGAAAGTGAGATACGTTCTTCATTATCTTCCTTGCATAACCAGTAAGTGACATCTTTTGTAGCTATGGCTTCTTTGCTGAATTCTCGCCATTTAGTGAAGGTTGTTGTGGGAGGAATGTGTATAGTGACCATAGATTGTCTCCTATCTGATGTAGGTAAACCATGTGACTTAGGAGGAATCAAATGGCTAACACAATAAGATGTCTTCATGTAATATTCTTCACAACCCTTGTCTTGGATATCAACCCTAGGAGTGGTAGGACCTGAATGTGAAATAGAGGTTTGAGTGAGGGTAAATGGATTGAAATAATGAGATGAATTGGATGATGAAGCCTCTTGGTTTACTAGCACTTGGAATTGGGGTATTTCTTTTAGATTGGTACAGTATTGGAATGGGTTTGGGTCACCATCTATAGTTATTTTGGTGCCATTGTAAGGGAATTTGAAACACTAATGATACATGGAAGGGACTATTTCATGACATGAATCCATGGTCTTCCTAGCAGAAGGTTGTATGGAAAGGTGAGATCCAAGACCTAAAATTTTGTCTTCATTACTATAGGACCAATTTTGATAGGAAGTATTACCACCCCTTTTATTTCCATTCCTCATCATCATAAGCTTTTATGACAATACTTTTGGTGGTGTCTACACATGCTTCTGAGAAACCTAATGCTTTAATTAGTTTTAAAGTGCACATATTTAACTCTGCTCCTCCATCTACCAAAACTCGTCTAACTTTGGTGTCATCAACAAGGACTTCAAGATGCAAAGGATCATTATGATTCATCTTTCTAGTTGTGTAGTCTTGTTCAAAAAATGTGGCATGAAGGTTATTGGTCAAATAGCCCACCATTTCCTGGAAACGATTGACATCAAGATCATTGGAGACCGTGGTTTTTTATAAAGCCTTATCTAGAATAGATCGATGCTCAAGAGATACAAAATAGTTCCAATATTGAGATTTGGGTTGGGGTCTTTCCCAGCTAGTCAAGTAGGTTATATTGTGACTTGGAAGGTTGTGATTTTTTCTACAATGGAGGACCTTGAATAGTTATCTTTGTACAATGAGTATTGACTGCACACTCAGGATTTATATTGATAATAATGGTATTGATATTCTCATTGGCGGTGCGAAGGTGGTGAATGATTTTACCACTATTATGATCATGCTTGATAGTCGCATAGTTGGATGACATATTGGTCTTAGTACTTGAAATGGGGACATTTCCTTTCCCATGGTCATGTAGTGGATCAGAAAAGACTTGATGATTAGTGTTTGATGACTTTTGTTTTTGTCCACTAACTTCAATTATTCTCCTTTCTACAAGATCTTGTGTGATATTCTTTAGTTGGCGACAATTTTGTAGGTTATGTCCCTTAGTTCTATGATAATCACAAAAGACATTGTCATCCCACCAAACATGTTTAAACTATCTTAGATTGTATTATCTTGGCTATTGAGACTGTATGAGATTATGTTGTAATAGTTGTTTGAATACAAACTCAATGGGTTCCCCTAAGGGAGTGAACTCACATTTTTGAAACCTCCTTTGTTGTTGTGGACATTGAGTATTTTGGACCGTATTGGGAGGTTGATTGATAGCATTAAGCATGTTGGCAGAAGTGTTAGGTCCTCTTAATGTGATGATTGGTCCTGCTTGTACAGTTTTAGCATCAACTACCCAATCATTGGTGATGTTTTTGTTGCAAGACCAAAATCTATTTCTGTAATTGGGGTTGTTTTCCACGATTGGATTTCTATTGGATGTTAATGTCTTAATTTCTCTTTTTTCAATGAGATCATTTTCTATTATAACCCCTTTCTCCACTAATTCCAAAAAAGATGTACAACAATGTACCCTTAATTTACTCCTTAGTTTTGCATGAAGGTTTTCCTGGAACATAGTGACTTTTTTTTCAGGTATCTCGACAAGACACCGATTGGATATAGTCCTCCATCTCTGAAAGAAAGTGATAAATGTTTCACCTTTGTTTTGTATTGTGTGACACAAGGTTGCTATATTTATCTCATGGTTTATGTTGAAGGAGAATTGCTCAACAAATTTCTCATCTAGTTCACCCCAAGATCTGATGCCATAGTCTAGACCTGAAAACCACTCTAGTGCAATTCCTACAAGAATTCTTGGAAATAGTCTCATAAGATACATGGGTTCATAGGTGACATCTATGCACATGGTAGAAAATTCCCTTATATGTTTTATTGGATTATGTTCTCCATTGTACTTAGGGAGATTTGGTATGACATACCCATGAGGGAAAGGGGTCATGTACAATGATTTGTCAAAGGGAAATGGGAATATGTCCTTTGTTGAAAATGATTTCTTAGTTGGCACTACCATGTTGTCCATTTGTGTTTGTAATGCATGCATTTTTGTTTGTAAGACATCAACCTAGGTCAATGATGCACTGGGTGGATTATGTGGATTTGTGTATGTATTCTGAAATCCAAGGTCTCGTGATGGGTTTCAATTGAACATTAGTATTTGAGGTGGGTTTGGATTCATAATGTTGGTAAACGTGTTCTGGTTTAGAATCTACATAAACTGGTTTTGACTTGGGATTTGTGTGAATGGATTTTGATTTAGAATCTATGTGAATGGATTCTAATTCAGAATTTGTGTAAATGGATTTTGACTACCAATCTAGGAAAATAGATTGTAATTGCCATATTGGAATGAGGGAATGCCTCTCATTTGTGTAATATGTAGTATAGTACTAGTGACTTGAGCACTAGGCATGGCCATCAACTGCGGTATGGTACTCATGACACTAGCATTAGGTATGGTTGTTGACTATGGTATGGTACTTGTGACACTAACATATGATGTAGAAGTTGATTTTTTAGGTCTTTTGCTCCCAACAAGAGGACCAGAGGGAGTGGATGATGATGCCCCTATAGTAAAATTAAATCCTGATGTCATGTTAAACATACAAAATGGAGATGTATGGACTGTTGTACTATGTGTAGGTGTGCCACATGGTATGGTTGTGTTTACCTGAGGTATAGTAGTACTAGTAGTCATTGTGTTTGTCCCTTGTGTAGGTTAAGTTTGTAAGGTGTTGAAATCGAATCCTTTGGGTAAGGTAGCACCTTTATCTAGCAATTTGGCTAAGTGTCGTTGACGATGATTTGCTAGGTACTCATCTACAAAAGAGGCAAACTCAAGGTCTTGTGCAACAACCTCTATGTCTTCTATCGTAATGTACCCTTGAGTGTTTCTAGTGGTTAATTTTTCTAATAGAGTCTTGTGAGGTCTTGAGAAAAATGAGTTGATGATTTCGTTTGGGTTTGACATCTTTTCTCTCTCTCTTCTCTTAGACCTAGTGTCAACCATGTAAGACAAGCTCAATATGCAAGAAATGTAAAACTACATCTATGGATAGTATGACTCTAGTCTATGTTTTTGGGATTTTCCGAATGCAACAATAGGGAATGTTCTAAAATGACAACAAATGCAAAGTCCAACTAAGCTTCTAAGGTAATCAATTTCGTAAACCTAAGACGCAGGTACCAACTACCTAAAGTCTAACTAAGGTGTCAATTTAGTTATGTCAAGGAACCACTGTAGGACAAGGATCAAAGATAACTTGAGCCTCCTAGCTAGATTGATGAGCAAGGAAGACTCTCTATAGAACAAAGGATAAGATGATAGGACTAGATTCTGTATGCATCTAAAAATGGTCATGATTAAGCTTGTTAATTAATTAAATATGATTTATTTAATTAATTCCTCTAAATGTCATCTACATATAAATAAATTTAATTATTTATTTATATCGTTCATCTTCTAAATTCTTCTACCTTTAATTAAATTAATTACTAACATTTCCATCCTTACGCTTAATTAAATTAAATAAACTTTTATAATTTATTTATATTTAATTATGATCCTATTCTAGAGTTTAAATATATTTAATATTTAAATAATAGAATATCTTCTTCATCTCATCTTTTACCTTTCGCTTGATTAAATTAAATAAATTTTTATAATTTATTTACATTTAATTATCATTCTATCCTCAAGTTCAAATATTTTGAATATTTGAATAATGGAATATTCTTCGTCCCTAATTAAATATTGAATATTTTAATTTAATATTTTCCACCTCACCTTATTTTCATTTTAAAACATAATTAAATAATTTATTCAATTATGTGGGTTTCCATTTTCATCTCCACTTCCCAAATTTCTAACTCATGCTAACTCGCCCTTCCAAATTTGCATCTCATCCTTCGAAATGGAAGTTTCCCTTCGAAACTCAATGACGAAATTCGAAGAAATGGGAAACCTTCCATTCTCCTCTTCTACTTTCAAAAATCTCCCGCCGTCCGTTCGAAACAAGCTTGATCCGGACCGTCGATCGATTCAGCCAATCAAACTCGTTCAAAAACTCTATAAAAGACCATGCAAATCCAAGCCTTGGTTAATCATCCACTTACACTATGCATAATCATTCATGTTCACACACTTCGTATACTCATTTACATAGCCATATTTTCACTAGCATTTGCATTCATATTAGTTTTAATATCACAACAATATCTTTCACTTTAGCATAGCTTTCTTGCATTTTGCATATTATGCATTCTTATTTTTATCCCGTTCTTCATGTCGTCATTTTGTTGAGCTCTACCTGCTGATCTGAGAGCCATTCGAAGCAACAAAACGCTGAAGTTAGAGGAGGATAAGACAGTTTTGAGAAGCTGTGATTATGGTTTTGCATTATTCTATTTTTCTTTTACAGCTTTTTCGATTTAATGTCTTATTAACATGTGTTGAATTGTTATTTAATTGATCCAATATTTTCATACACACATAAAATGGCACCCACCGTGGGGCTCGAACCCATGAATTTAACATTTTCTGTAAGTTTATTTTGACAGTTTCGGCTTTTTGGAATCGGTTCTTCAGAAAATTCTGACGTTTAGGCACATTCAAAAATTCCTGACGCGCATACGAAAAACTTTAACTTTTCATTTTGCAGAATTTTGACGGGCATCCTGTGACTGTTACGGCGCATCCCGTAACTGTTACAACGCATCCCGTGACTATTTCGGCGCATCCATGATTGTTAAAGCACATACAGTGACTGTTAAAGCACATAATTTTCTTCTCATATGCAGTCATTATTTTGACATTTTCTTATGGCGCATCCAGTCTCTGTTTAGGCACTTATAGTATTTGTTCTGGTGCATCTAGCCTCTATTCGGGCGCATCCGGTTTCTGTTTCGGTGCATACAGTCTCTATTTTGGTGCATATATGTTTCGGCGCATACAGTCTCTGTTCTGGCACATATATGTTTCAACACATATAGCCTTTGTTTAAGTGCATATAGACTGTAACAAAATTTACAGAATTCTGAGTCTGACGCATTCCGCAGACCGAATTCTGTTTCCTTTCTAAAGTTTTAAAATGAAGCAATCCTAGGGTAGCCACATCGGGATAAAATGAAGCAATCTAGGATAGTCACCAAACAATGAATCTTGCAGTTAAAATTGAACAATCTATTTTTGTTTTGGTGAAGCAATATCTTCACTTAGAATAGCTCATTGTTATTTGGATGTTAAAAAGAACATTTTCTTGCTGTGATTATGGCAATAGGTCTATGCTCTCCCCTTAACTGGGTGATCAGAATACCAGACTTTCCTTTTTAATTTCATGCAATTTTATTGTTACATCCTTTAGAGAGCCTGCCATAGTGGGAAAAAGTACTCACCCTACGGGAACGACTCAAGTGGGTTCAAGCCAAAGCCAGGCTATTCCGCCCCACTATAAAATTTAAAGCAAATCTGGGGAAACCCTCTTTTGCCAGTAGTGTGGCCAGTAGTGTGCAAGATAACCATCCCTAAAGCCTTTGTTCTAAAGGTTGGGAGGTCTCCTAAGGGAGTTTATTATTGCCGTACCGAATGAAAATCCTTACTATGAACCTAGTGTAGTAGCCAGCCGAGTCAGTTGCTAAACATTCTAATAATCACAGTGCAAGGGGAGGGAAGAATCTTCCCGCAAGACACTTACCATATAACTACCAAGGACTGTTTGCTTAGGGGATTCGGTATCCACTTCCGTAACTCTGAGTACACACCTGGAAAAGAAAAAAACACGGGCGCCCCTTCGGGGGTGACACGGCTGTGTGAGTCGACACAGTTCTAAGATGTGGGCTATTGATTACTAGAATGACCTACTTGAGCACTTAAGAGTGAGTCTTCCTGAACTATCTTTCATGTGAAAAACTTGTGAAAACATTTGATGAAAAACATTTCTTGATCAAACACTTCATGTTAGTATAGGGCTTTAAGAACAACTGTTTTCAAAAATGTTTGTTGTGTCTTCCATTACATTAATTCAGATAAAGAAATTATCCAAAAGAAACATGAAGAACAACAACTGAAAGCCACTTAGGAGTTTTGTCATATCATTGCTTCAAAAACATTCCCAATACCTTTTCCATTCTTAGGGATTGGAAGTCAACAAATTTTCCCAAGAAATCAGTTTTCAAGAGAATCAAAAAACCTAAGAAACCATTAGGATATAAGAAAACACTGCAAAAGAGAAAATTCTTGTACAAATGTCGACAAGTCTTGCTTCACTATCGAGGATTTCTTCACAGCTATCAGGATTTTGTTAGAGGATTCACTAATGAATATGTTGTAGATCCCTTAGATTCCTGAGCTTATTATCAAAGAAGAGCTCTATCACAATGGCATAATCATAACCAACCTCTTGAATTTGACAACATACCACAACCTTCCATAGAATATCCTTCACACCCAAGCCATATTCTTCAAAGATCTTGAGAGAATCTCCTTGAAAACGAAGATCAAAATCTTTTAAAGTGCACCTTTCAAAACAACTTTCTAATTTTTGGCTAAAACTTCCCCCAATAGGATTCTAAAATCCTTTATCATCTTGGAAGCCACAACCAATAAGTTAGGAGCATCCTTGATCATATCATAAGATTACATATCTTATCAGATCAAGATATCATCACCGTTGCACTTGTCAAAAATCATGATCTAAGTTTAGAGGAAATTTTCAAAAACATATGCCTATCTCCACAAGATCTCAACATAACAAATCGAAGGATACAATCCAAAAAGAAAGTCATATTCAGAACACTCACAAAGAAGGGGAAAGCAGTAATCCCATTTTTAGCATAAATCAAAATCCACTTTTCAACAACAACATGGACAATAGAGAAGAAAATCCTTTTCATAATTATAGAGATAAAAATTAAGTGGATAGTGATGAAGAACAAGAAGAGGAACGACTTAGAGAGGCTGAACAAGATCCAAAATTCCATAAAGCCATTGAAAAGATCTTGCAGCTAGACAAGGAAAAATATTTTCGCTATCTAGCCGAACAAGGGGCTAAATTACCTCATGACTTTGACACAAAAAACTTGAAAAACAAACCTGAAGAAACACCCCTTTCAGATCTTAGTGCCTTGACCCAACAAATCAAGGCACTTCAAGGACAAGTTAGAGAATTACAAGGGGGAACAACCACAAAGAAATACACTCTGGAGGACATCTGTCCTTATCCTTTCGACAGAAGTTTAAACATGATTCCTTTTCCCAAGCATTGTGAAATGCCAAAATTTGATCGCTATAATGGGAAAACGGATCCAATCGATCACATTAGTGACTTTAGAAACCTGACATTGGAATTTGCTTACGAAGATACTTACTTAATGCGATTATTTCCTAGGAGCCTGGGAGTACACTCTATGGAATGGTTATCCAAGATCACACCTCCCATCAGAACATTCGAAGAATTGATCAATTTATTCATATCACAATATACTTACAACATACAACATCAGATCACCATGATAGATCTTTGTAAAGTTGCACAGAAACCTGGTGAACCTTTCATTACGTTTCTTCAGAGATGGAGAAGAATGTTTGCCAGATATCAACGTCCTGTCCCCGAGAAAGAAAAGATGGTTACTTTCATCAACAGTTTAAATTCAGAAATGAGCTATCACTTGAACTTACATTGTCCCTCTTCTTTTGAGAAAATGATCGAAGATGCCTTAACCATTGAAAAGGCTTTGGTCAAAAGAGGCATAATAAAACATGACAAAGAAAATCCTAGCTCATCTAACCTTCACAATAATCAGGACAAGTCCAAATTCTGGACTTGCAACAAAAATATGGTGAATTATGGTGTTGTGGATGCAAATCATGCTTCAACCAAGCCATTTGTCCTCACTACTCCAAACTCTTGCAACAACAATGTCAACTCGATTGCAAATCATGGAAATAATCCTCCTCCTCAGAGGAACAATACAAATCAAAATTCTACTCCAACCCAAGGGACTTCCAACAACCAGGGTTATCGAGGAACCAATAACAATCAAAATTCCTTAGGGAATACCTCAAATTCAAATCCACAAAGATTTTCATTCTTCTCAAATAGAAGAACTTTTACTCCATTGGGTCAATCCGTAGAATCCGCATTCAAAGAATTGATGGCCAAAAATCTCATTACTTTACCACCTCAACGGAATTATGAACCCAGTGTAAAACCTCCATCATGGAATGAGGCATATTATTGTGATTATCATCGGTGTAAAGGTCACCGCACCAACAACTGCCAAGCCTTGAAGAATGTAATTCAAGACTTAATCGACAATGACATTGTCACAATAGAAGGAAATCAACAAACCAATGCAGATCACCAAGCATTCCGCAATCCATTGCCTAATTATCAAAAGGGTGAATCTTCTGAAAAAAATGTGAATCATATCAATGATGATCATATAATCAACCATCTCTACGCAGACGATGAGTGGGTAAATGTCATTAAAGTCAACAAGGTGGAATATAGAGAAGTCAACGCAACAATAAGAGCGCAAGCCAAAGTTGTCTTAAAGGGCACCTCTTCAAAATCCACTGAACCTCCGCCTCAACATAAATATGATTTGGTTAACCAACTTCGAAAAACCCCAGCTCAAATTTCCATTCTGGAACTATTAAAGATTTCCCCAGCCCATAAGGAAGTTCTGGACAAAGCCCTCATTGAAACTAATGTATCTACTGAACTGGATGTAAATCAATTTCAAGCCATGGTAGGACATTTGTCCTCATCCACTTGTCTTTCATTTTCTGATAAAGATGACGTTTCCATAACTCATCCCCATAACTCCTCTTTGTACTTAGAAGTCATGGTTCACAAGTTTCGCATCAGACGGGTTCTAATAGATGGAGGTGCTGGTTTGAACAAATGTTTGTACCTTGAAGTTGGTCAAAGCCTTAGGATTTTCTGAAGACTCCATTGATTTCAGAAGAAAGATTACCATAAAGGCTTATGATGATGAAGAAAGAGAATCCAAAGGTCTAATCATGCTGTCGATCAGAGTGGGCCCTGTTATAAAGAATACTTTTTGTCAAGTACTGGATCGTGATCTGGCATATAACATCTTGTTGGGTCGTCCTTGGATCCATGAAATGCAAGCTATCCCATCAACTTACCATCAATGTCTCAAGTTTCCTTATGATGGACAAGAAATCATGATACCTGCTGATAATTCCAACATTCAAACTTGTGCCAACATGAAGGCCAGTCAAGATACTTTGGTCCCTGATAATTGAGAAGCTCATGCTAGTACTTCCCTAAAGATTGACACACAAATCAGTCAATTGACCAATAGTTTTGACAAAAAGATGAAATTCAAGGATTATGGAGTGGGAGAATACTCTCTTTGTCTTGTCAATTTACCTACATCACCTCGATCGCATGGACAACCATCTATTAGGGAACATCAAATATCAGCAGCATCAACATCAAAGCAAACACCCATAGAGCCAATCACAAAATTTAATGGGCAATTCATCAAAGAAAAATTCCCCATGGAAAATCCTAAGGACATGGAAACTCTAAATTAGCTCTATAAAGATGAAGATGAAGCAGTCTCTAATGTCAAATTACCCACAGACAAATATGGAAAAGGATATTCAATCATGCAAAAGATGGGTTATGATGAAGGACCTATCGGAAAAAGGAAGGAAGGAGTAGTTGAAGCAATTCATCTCCATGGACTCACTGCAAAAGAGAAAACTGGATTGGGTTATGATACTCACTCTAAAGAAAGCAAATCCAAAAATGGCACTGTCTTCACATTGCACAGAAGCTCAAATTCACAGGAAGCATGTTCGACAAGAGTTTAGAACTTCCTAGACAACAACTCTGACACAGACTTTGCTGAATATGAATGGGACACCATTTACAATAATGAGTTCTGGAGGGATAAAAAAGTTGATGTAATACACCAATATGCCCCAACTCTAATTGAAGGACAAGGTTCAGGGTCCCAACCACAAGAATCTGAACCACAAATCAACTATGATTCTAGTAATACTGAATCAGATCTAAACGAACAAGACTATTAGGAGGACAATATCATCATTGATCCACCTCATACCTTGGATCCTACAGACCACTCTGTTATGACCTTAACCATAGCCGATCTCACACAACCTGATGATCCTCTACCTTTAATCTATCTTGACCTCATTGATTGGGATTTTACAGAATCTATTAACATACCCATGTTTCCAAGTGATGAAGCTATTGTAAATTTCCTTTCCGCGGAAGATACAAATGATTGTTCCACCAGCGATTTTCGACATAAAGTTTTTGATCAGGAGATTGTCAGGTCTCCCAACTGCAAAAGTAAAAACAAAAAAGAAAGATCTAATGGTGAAAACCAGAATCTGGTAGTATTAGATCAAACAAAAGATAAAATAAAGAGTGTATCTGATGGTGAAAACCTCTTTGAGGCACCAGACGATGGGAATCTTGACACTCTTCCTGAGCACTACCATGAACGATCGCCTATTCTAATTGAGCCTACAAATGCTGTCGATCTTGAGATTTTAGACAAACCAAGAATTTTACAGTTAGCTACATCAATGACTGAAAAAGAGATACCATAATTCATGGAATTCTTAAAGGAAAATTAGGTCAATTTTGCATGGTCTTATGCTGACATGCCTGGTCTTGATCCTAATCTTATCATGCATCACTTGTCCATCAAAACAGGGGCCAAGCCGGTAAAACAAAAACTCAGAAAGATGCATCCTCATGTTGCATTATTGGTTAAGGAAGAACTAGGAAAACTCCTTGATGTGGGCTTCATAAGACCAATTGACTATGCAGAATGGATCTCCAACATTTTACCTGTATCCAAACCAGATAAAACTGTCAGAATATGCACAGATTTCAGAGATCTTAATAAAGCATGCCCTAAAGATGATTTTCCATTAACAAACATCGACACTATAGTTGATCTAATAGCTAGCCATGCCATGTATTCATTAATGGATGGTTTTTCTGGATATAACCAAATCAAGATTGCACCTGAAGACTAGGAGAAAACAGATTTCACATGTCCATGGGGGACTTATTGTTGGAACGTCATGCCTTTCGGTCTGAAGAATGCTGGGGCTACCTACCAAAGAGCCATGACTACAATCTTTCATGACATGATGCATGTATTCATGGAAGATTATGTGGATGACATATTGGAAAAATCATACACCAAAGAAGGACATCTTGAAATATTGTCCAAAATATTTGCAAGATTAGAGAAATTCAAAGTTCTTCTTAATCCCAAGAAATGTGTTTTGGGGGTCAAATCTGGAAAATTGTTGGGGTACATTGTTTCAGAAAAGGGAATTGAAGTAGATCCAGCAAAAGTTCAAGCAATTATGGAAATGCCTCCACCAAAGAACATCAGTCAGTTAAGATCACTACAAGGATGACTTCAATCTATATGGAGGTTCATTACACAATTGGCCGACAAAAGTCTACCATTCACACATCTACTGCATAAAAATGTTCCTTTCAAGTGGGATGACAAATGTGAATTGGCTTTCCAGAAAATCAAAGAATATCTAATGACTCCACCAGTTCTCGTATCACCAAATCAAAAAAAACCACTCATCTTATACATTGCTACAATAGAGACATCTCTGGGGGCACTGCTAGCACAAGAAGACACTACTGGAAAGGAATGTGCAATCTACTACATCAGTAGAACACTAACAAGTCATGAGCTCAACTACACTTCTATTGAGAAGGCTTGTCTGGCAGTAGTTTTTGCTTCACAGAAGTTTCAACATTACATGCTGACGCATACAGTCAATTTGGTTTTGAAGATTGATCCACTCAAGTATTTGTTGAGCAAAGCATCATTGACAAGGAGGTTAGCAAAGTGGGTAATGATTCTAAGTGAGTTTGACAACACTATGTTGATCGCAAGGCCATCAAAGGACAAGTTATAGCTGATCAATTAGCAGAGGCACCACTACAAGCAGATCATCCCTTGCACATTGAATTTCTAAATGCAGATGTATTCACTATAGAATCTAAACAAACGCGGGCCTTATATTTTGATGGTTCTTTCACTCAACATGGATCGGGGGTGGGCATACTTTTTGTCACCCCTCAAGGACATACCATTCCTCATTCATATAGGCTAATGTTTCCATGCACCAACAACATAGCTGAATATGAAGCATTATTCACTGGACTCAAGATAGCACTGGAATGGAGAATAATAGAATTACAGGTGTTTGGTGACTCACAGTTGGTCATTTTTTAGATCAATGATGACTATCAAACTAAAGATGAAAAACTACTACCTTATAAAAAGATGGTGGATGACTTCAAGAAATACTTTGTGGACATCAAATTTACACAAATTCCAAGGCTTGATAATAAAGTAGCTGACACTATGGCTACAATCACATCATTGTTACAACTCCCAGAAACTCAAAATCGTTATGAATTTCTAGTGGAACAATCATTTACACCTGCATATGATACCCCTGAAAGCCAAATCATTTGTCATTTAGTAGAATCCGATTCGCCTTGGTACGGAAAAATTTATACTTACCTCAAAGACGACATCTTACCACCTGATTTGTCTCGTAATCAAAGACACAACTTTATTCGCCAATCCGCTCACTATACCCTCATCACTGACACCCTTTATCGTTGTGGTCTTGATGGTACTTTACTCCGATGTCTTGAACGCGAGGAATCTGACAAAGCTTTACAAGAAGTTCATGGTGGCATCTGTGGTACTCATTCAAGTGGACTGACCTTATCTAAAAAATTGATTAGAATGGGTTATTACTGGCCTACAATGGAGAGGGAATCATTCACTTTTGTGAAAACATGTTCAAAATGTCAGATTCATGGGAATCTCATTCATGCTCCTGCACAAGAATTACAACCGTTCACACCAACTTGGCCATTTTCTCAATAGGAGCTAGATCTAGTGGGAAAGATTCATCCTTCTTCATCAAATGGACATAAATTCATCATCACAACAACAGAGTATTTCACCAAGTGGATTGAGACAGTCCCTCTTACTAAAGTTACCGGCAAATAAATATCATCATTCATACTCAACTATATCATAAGTCGGTATGGCATTCCCAACTCCATTATCACAGATAATGGACGCCCATTCAAAAATCAAGATGTTGATGAGCTTTGTGAGAGATTTCACATACAACATAGATACTCAACACCTTACTATCCACAAGGGAATGGCCAAGCAGAGGCCTCAAATAAAACAATATTGAAAATCTTGAAAAAGACTGTGAATGAATCAGGGAAGGATTGACACGTTCAACTCAATCCTGCCTTATGGGCTTACCGAACTAGTGTCTGCACGCCCAGAGGAGCAATGCCATTCGCCCTTGTTTATGGAGCAGAAGCCATATTTCCCTTAGAAGTGGAGATTCCCTCACTCAAAGTATCATTGAAAGGCCTAACAACAGATGATGAATACCGAGTTTCCCAACTCCAAGAACTAGAATTCCTAGATGAGAAGAGACAAAGAGCAGCTAACCATTTGAAAGCTTATCAACAGATGATGTCTCGTAGCTACAACCACAAAGTAAATCCACATACCTTTTAGGTGGGCGATCTTGTTCTGAAAGAGAACCCATGTAATCAGCAAGATAGAGAGAAGAAAGGAAAGTTTGAGCCAAATTGGCTAGGTCCTTATGTGGTTATCGCACTCTATGGTTCAGGAGCCTACAAGCTATCAACACCGGAAGGGGACCTGTTTGACGAACCTATCAACAACATGCATTTGAAAAAGTATTATGTCTAAGGCGGTTATCAAAAAAATCAAAAAAAGTCCTGAAGAAATATTAAAAAAAAATCAGAAAAAGTCCTGAAGAAATATCAAAAAAATCAGAAAAAGTCCTGAAGAAATATAAAAAAAAAATAGAAAAAGTCTTGAAGAAATATAAAAAAAAATCAAAAAAAGTCCTGAAGAAATATCAAAAATCAGAAAAAGTCCCTAAGAAATATAAAAAAAAATCGAGAGAAAGTCCTGAAGAAATATCAAAAATCAGAAAAGTCCGAAAAAAAAAAAAACCGGCATAGGGTGAAAATCTGGCAAACAGACAGTCTATTGACAAGAAAAATGCAATAAAAATAAATAGTGAAAATCTGGCAAATAGACGCTATTTGGGAGCTCTCCATCTATTAGTTCATGTTCTGCATTTACTTTTTTAGCTTTCATTTTCATGCATCTTTTCCATCATCTTAGGGTCACACCAGCACCATGCTCTCATCATTTGCCTCGAATGATAACGTCTTATCATGGCTTGATTATTATACATATTCTTTTCAACAAGTTGTGTTGATACCAAGGGAAAATCTGGGAACATTGGGGGCAATCAATTTTCAATAGTAATACAATGACATCGAAACCAATCACGCAAAACAAAACAACCAAATCAAATCAAAGCATCCAAACATTGATCCATATCATAGTGGCTTTCAATTGCATACCTTACCCTAACTCATATCTGGATAATCTCTAATCTGACTAATGTTTGGAATCACAGTGTTTCATTTTTGAATAATGGTTGTTTAATTTTTTGATATCATTTCTCTGGAGCACACTCAATGAGGTACTGAACTAGCGTGGCAAGGAAGGAGGATGATTTTTCTTTGTCTGTTGTCTGGAGGTTAATCATTTATCTGTTGCCAATATGTCACAAGACAAGATTCTCCAAAGATTATCATTGATGACAGTTCCAAATTTGCATCAAATGGTGGTTAGTCTTTGTTTGTTTACGCAAGAAATGCTCAGTTCATCTCGGTTCAATTATACCTAGATGCTTGTGTTCACTTGCTATATCAAAAATCATGAAAGTTGTACTCAGGTCATCATTGGTGCTAATTTCCCCTCTGATGCTTGTACATACTTCCAACATTTTAAAATGCTCTATGATGATTTAAGCAGGCTCATTAAAAGGCTCAACAAAATGATCGGCTTCATTTAGTTGCATTTCATTTTAAGTCATTGTACATAACTGTATATTGGATTTTGCATCGCAAGTTTTCGAAGGGTCAATGGCTGTCATCTTTTGGACTATTTGTGGAGGACAATGCAAATATTTGTATCATTATCATGATATTCATCTTCATTTCATTTCATCATCATTAGCATTATCGTTTCATCATTGCACCCATTATCATTTTAGTATCAATATCATCTCATTAGATGCATCTCATATCATTTCATATTAGTTTCATTATTGCATCCATTAGCATTTCGGCCTATCATATTTTGTTCACAATTCATGTCATGCTTGTTATCATTCCATATCATCATTATCATTATCATTTAATATTGCATTATCATTTCTTATGGCATTATCATTATCATTTTTTTTTTTCATTTCATACTAGCATCGCATCTTTATCATTTAATCTAATTTTCATATCATTTCATCATCATTGCATTTTCATCATCATTGCATCTCATATCATTTCATATTAATTTCATTTCTTCATTATTGCATCCATTATCATTCCATCATTTCATATTGGTTGCATTGTCCATTTCATCAACATTCCAGGTGCATTTCATTTTTCTTTATCATTTCACATTTGTTTGTATTTCATCCATTTCCATATCATTTTCTTTCCATATTGTTTTTATTTCCTCTCATTAGCCACTCATTATCACTTTATTAGCATTATCATTTCACAATTTTTGCTTGATACCATTATCATCCTATCAGCTCATTTTTATCATCTTAATGACACATTACCATTATTTCATTCATTTCACTTTGCATTATCATTATCTTTTGAATCATCACATTTATCATTATCACTCATGGTAGTTTCATATACTCTTTATTACCATTATAATCATTTCCTTCATTCATTCTCATCAGCACTTCATTCATTATCATTCTAGTCATTTCATTCACTTAACTTTCATTCCATCCATTCATTATTATTATATTATTTCATTATTATTACCATTTATTGCATCATCATTTATTTCACATTTTATCATTACATTCATGTCATTACCATCTCATTATTCATTATCATTCATTCCATTACCATATCATTCCATTTTATATCATCTTACTTTATTACTATCATTATCATTTAACATTTCATTGCATTTCATCTATCCATTTAACATATCATTTTATCATTATCATTTAACATTTCATCTCATTTCATCTATCCATTTAACATATCATTTTATCATTTAACATTTCATATCATATCATTTACCACTTCCATTTATCATTTCATCTATCATATCATATTTCATTATAATTTCATTTATCATTTCATATCATAACATTTTATACACATCATTTTATAATGCACCACTATTTATTCATCTCAATTTCATCACAGCATTCACATCATTTTACAGCATATCATATCATCACAGCATATCATAATACCTATCATGAACACAACATCTGCACTGAAAAATCCAAAAATAATAAATGCACATCATAGGTAATTCATCTGCATGACATCATTAGTACATATCATCAAATCAAAATCATAATAAAATATCATAATCAAATCATCCTACATATCATATTAGTCATCAAATCTCTATAAACACATAGACATATAGACATCAATGCATATCACATCATCATCAAAATAATCATCACCACTGCATATCATCACTCATCAAAAAATGATACAAATGTCCAAATGTTCAATGAAACTCCAATGTTCAATACATCAAATATGGTCGGAAATGGCATATACATGCTTCAAAAATAATATCATAAAATCTAACTGGTGGATGCTCCTGATGGTGCCGGTCCGGAGGGAGGTGGTCTACCACTGGTGCCTGCATCTAGGTCTTGTCATGGCCCTATCACTCCCCTGCTCTGGGTATGTGTCCGTGATCTGCTCTGGTTCCTGCTGTGGGATCGTGGATATGGCTCTTTGCGCTATGGAGGACATAGCTCCTCATATCTCACCCTATAGTACTCAGCCTCCCTAGCCATCTCCATACCCTCTGCAATGGCATCTCGTAGTGACGCACTATCTATAGTGCCCATCAGTCTCTGAGCCACGCCCTCAGCCTCTACTGCCCGTCACCTAAAAATATCCCTCTTTGCAATCACCTGAGCTAACTGTGGGTCTGGGGCAGGTGCCTGTACCTATACCTATGCCTGTGCCTGTGTGAGCTATGCCTGTAACTGCACAATAAAAGCCTGTGCCTGTGACAACTGACCCTGTAGCTGACCTTGCTGCCCCTGCAATGTCTGCACCTGAGCCTAAAGAGTGGCTACCTATCCCTGCTGCGAGGAGGAGGCCATACGGATCACTGTCCACCTCCCTATCCCTATCCTCGATCGTCGCATAATCTGCACGCCCCTCAGGATATCTCGCCCTGACCTCCCCAGTGCATGTCCTCCCACCCCGCCATCATCCCCATCATCATCATCATCTAAGCCCTCCTCCTCTCCGCTCTCCACCTCCTCTCCTCCCACTGCTCCCTGCTCACCGCCGGCCACATCCTCCTATCCACCTGCCCCGGGCTGCAGTACTACCACAATCGGTGCCGGCTCATCTGGGCTAGTAAATCGTGGGAATGGATGCGTATGGAAATATGCATCATACTCATCAGACATCCCAGCATCCACGATGTCTCATTTGTCAACCCATGCCTCAGGTGCTAAGGCCATGAACTCTGTATAGGAGGCCTGATACAAAATACACGGCCCCCATCCGACCTCATCTCTGCTCCGGGCGTAATGTGCAACCCCCTGCGGCATCCCCTGTGTGAATCTAAACTGCCTCTACACCTGCAATGCCAAAATTCTCTCCAAAATGAAGGGAGTCCTCCCTATCAGAAACTGTAGAATACATACATAGGGCATCTCTATATCATCAGTCGCCCATGGCTCACAATCCAAATATGGTCGCCATATGACTGTATCTATGTCGTCTAGCAGCCATCTCGAATAATCTACCTTCCCCAGCCTGGGCTAGGTAAGGAACTCAGAATACATATAGATATATGGCCTGCCTAGTGGCCTCACTCTGGAACATGCTGGCCTTGTCACAGCGAAATGCTCCCATGCCCAGATCTGTAGCACTGTAACCCCGCATGAAAATTTGGAGGATCCTCTATAAACCACCTGGTGCAAATTGTGATAAAGATGAGCTAACATGCAGCTCCCCCATGCATATCTCCTTGGCTATAGTATCATCTGCTCTAGAATCCTGCCCCAGCCCACTGACAATCCCTTTGCCCGTTGATCCAGACAAATGAGACCTCCGATGAAAGCACCCAAAACTGCTGGCAAGGCTGGATATCCATGAAAGTCTGCCCACGGTACCTAGTACCCAGCGATTTGCGCATCTCTGTACACTCTCCGCAAGGCATCTGTACCTCCAAGCTCCTTGTGATCGTAATACACAAGGGCTCTGACAATTGGAATACCTAGGATCCTGTACACATCCTCAGGAGTCACTGTCACCTCACCGGTCGGCATGTGAAAGGTGTTGTGCTTCGAGTGCCATCTCTCTGCAAGTGTTGTCAGCAATCCTCTGTTGACCCTAATCGGTGGCATCGCCAACAAGGGTCTCAAACTGCACGCATCAATCAATGCTCTGTCAACAGGGGTCAGCTCGGGGATCCTATCCCATCCTGTTGAATGTCGCTCTCTAATCTAGAGGTTTTTGAAAACCTTCTATTTTTCATTACAAGGATCATCCATTAGAATCATAGCACATATCAAATAAGACTCATATCTATCAGTGAACTATATCAGACCCATATCAATGACTCATATCAATGCATCAAATCAACAACCCA
This sequence comes from Sequoia sempervirens, assembly GCA_007258455.2. Taxonomy (NCBI): domain Eukaryota; kingdom Viridiplantae; phylum Streptophyta; class Pinopsida; order Cupressales; family Cupressaceae; genus Sequoia; species Sequoia sempervirens. The sequence goes on from VDFB02193867.1 coordinate 126,950,332, forward strand.
TATCACACTATCAGTCCTATCAATCAATTCAAATCAACTCTATCAAGCTAGATATCCTATCACATCTATTTTTTCTATCAATTACAATTTGTTTTCTATCGCAGGAAGCAAATTTATTAGAAGTCATATCAGTTTAACGCTACTCTTTGTTTTCTATCCTAGGAAGCAAGGTTATCAATCAATCATTCAATTTTTCTATCATTTTTATCCATATCAACATGATGACACGACAATTTACCTATATATCGACTAAGGAAACAATACAAATCATCATTCTCATCGGAACATTCATTTTGTCTATTTTACTAGATGCGCCATTCTTTTGACAGGATGCGCTAAATCCCATATGCGCCGTTCTTTTTACGGGATGCGCTTAAACAAACTCCCTATGCGCATTTTCCCGTATGCACCACTTTTCTCATCATATGCGCCACTGTTTTTGCTGGATGCACGCTTTCCTGTATGCACGTCTATTTTCCCTATATGCGCTCTATCCCTAAAATTTTCAAACCTGCCCTATATGCGCACTAGTTTCTACGGGATGCACTAAACTAGTTTTTCGACATGTTAAATCTAAGCCCTATGCGCGTTTGTTTCTACCATATGTGCACCTGTTTTTTTCGAAAGCGCCTAAACATTGCTATATGTGCGCAAACATAAAATCTTAAAACAGAAACCACGAAAAACATGAATTTTTTTGATTCAAACAAAAAAATTTGAAAGCATAAGAGGATCAATCGACTCATCGGTGGTCCATAAACAGCCGGCCTCTGATATCGGCGCGATCTCTTGAATCGATGGCGATGATACGAAATCTCCATGTCGTGATGTCACTCTCAGAGCTACAGTTTTCACCACAGTTAAACAGTACAAATGACTTGTCTTTTTCAACCTTTTACCTCTTAAAGGTCAAAACAAGGGTAAAATGTGACTATATTTTCAAAATGGACATTTATTTTCCTGTCGTGAGCTAAACCACTTTCCCTTTCATCCGTGCTTTACCTCCCAAGGGGGCATCATCAGCAAGAATATTGAAAGAACATCAGGGGCACAAATCTTATTTTCTTTGAAGCAATATGTTTTACACATCACTTCAAAGAGGGGCAAAATGTATACATCTAAAAATGGTAATGATTAAGCTTGTTAATTAATTAAATATGATTTATTTAATTAATTCCTCTAAATGTCATCTACATATAAATAAATTTAATTATTTATTTATATCGTTCATCTTCTAAAATCTTCTACCTTTAATTAAATTAATTACTAACATTTCCATCCTTTCGCTTAATTAAATTAAATAAATTTTCATAATTTATTTATATTTAATTATCATCCTATTCTAGAGATTAAATATTTTTAATATTTAAATAATAGAATATCTTCTTCATCTCATCTTTTACCTTTCGCTTGATTAAATTAAATAAATTTTTATAATTTATTTACATTTAATTATCATTCTATCCTAAAGTTCAAATATTTTGAATATTTGAATAATGGAATATTCTTCGTCCCTAATTAAATATTAAATATTTTAATTTAATATTTTCCACCTCACCTTATTTTCATTTTAAAACATAATTAAATAATTTATTCAATTATGTGGGTTTCCATTTTCATCTCCACTTCCCAAATTTCTAACTCATGCTAATTCGCCCTTCCAAAATTGCATCTCATCCTTCGAAATGGAGGTTTCCCTTCGAAACTCAATGACGAAATTCGAAGAAATGGGAAACCTTCCATTCTCCTCTTCTACTTTCAAAAATATCCCGCTGTCCATTCGAAACAAGCTTGATCTGGATCGTCGATCGATTCAGCCAAGCAAACTCGTTCGAAAGCTCTATAAAAGACCGTGCAAATCCAAGCCTTGGTTAATCATCCACTTACACTATGCATAATCGTTCATGTTTGCACACTTCGTATACTCATTTACATAGCCATATTTTCACCAGCATTTGCATGCATATTAGTTTTAATATCACAGCAATAGCTTTCACTTTAGCATAGCTTTCTTGCATTTTGCATATTATGCATTCTTATTTTTATCTCGTTCTTCATGTCGTCATTTTGTTGAGCTCTACCTGCTGATCTGAGAACCATTCGAAGCAACAAAATGCTGAAGTTAGAGGAGGATAAGACGGTTTCGAGAAGCTGTGATTACGGTTTTGCATTATTCTTTTTTTTTTTTATAGATTTTTTGATTTAATATCTTATTAACATGTGTTGAATTGTTATTTAATTGATCCAATATTTTCATACACACAGATTCAATGACATATTTTGTTGACACTATGATTTTTTTTAAGTGCAGATGGTGGACCTATCCTAAAGTTTGTAAAAGTGACCTTCCTAGAAGTTTAATCTCAAGGTAATATGTACTCTAAGATGAAACTAAAACAAGGAACTAGGACGACTATAGTTATGACTAAATGATACCTAAAGGATGCAAAATTGAGCAAAATCGTTTCAGGTTTTTGTTCAAGGTCTGCTTGTGGAAAGATAACTAAAAATGGTATAACTATGTTGACTGGACAATAACTGTAAATTATGGTGTTCTAATAATCTGGAAAATGCATCGTAGAATTTAACAAATGTGGTTATGTTTTATAGTTGTAGTTTTATGATGATCAGTTGCATGTTTCTAGTAAATATTCAGTATTTGGTGTTAGAAAAATGTGGTTAAGTTTCTAACAAATGTGACTCGTAATGGCAATTGCGACTCAGAATATAACATATGCGGTTTACGAAGACAAATGTGGTTTTTCATAAGAAAATGTGAGCTAATCTGGTAGATGCGACTCGATACTAAACATATTGGACTGATACTAACATATGCAACTTGAAGTTAAATAGTTGTGACTCTAAAGATCAGTTGTGACTTTCTGGTGAATAGTTGTGAATTTTTGAGTATTTTCAGTGAATTGAAATATAAAACTGACGTTGTTTTTTGTGATCAAGTTCTGGAAAACAAATACAATCATAAGAAAAATTATTTTCAATTTGATTTGACAACAGACAAGCACATCCTAGGCTATGAAGGACAATATTTAATGAGTTCTCACTTGGGTTTCCCCAACTATGCTTATTCAAGGTGGATGGTTAGTAGCTTGACCCTTGTGTCTCCCCTCCATGACTCATTAATGTAATTTGGGGCAACCAAGATATAGTACCCATGAACATCCCATGGCATACCTTCATCTCTACACATGAACTATAATAATATGAGACAACTTCATAGGTCTGACCTGCTACACCAATAAATAGAAGGATTTTGGACACTATAAACAAATGTTTTTAATTAGGGAATTTTGTTCATAGGGCATGATCCATGCGGTGAGAGTCCCCTTTCGAATCCATCTCATCAGAACCATACGTGTGATTCTTGAGCTTTCCCCAAGAATCCACTTTCATATACCAGTTGGAAGTCCCTCGGGTTTAGGGTGCTACCAGTCAGAGTTGTCCTGGGGTGAGTAATTTTTCCCACTAGAACAGTCCCAAGTTCTAGAGTTAGTAATTGTTTCTCTTACACCCAGGATCACACAGGTATGCAAGGGGAGAGGATACTTCGATGTACCAAATTGTGAGGGTAATTAAACAATTGTGATTTCACACCAAACACAATAGACACTTGTTAATTTTAATCCAAATAAAAGATTTGCTACACTACCAAACAATCTGTTTCAAAAATTTAACTAGGGTCTTCAACATGCATTTTGTAGAAAGATTATTAGTAATTTGATATTGGTCTTTGACTATCGATCTACAAAATCTTCATTAACTCCTCAAGACACACACTGAAAATATAAGATTAGCGAAAATAAAACCACAAAAGGGAACTGTAAATTGAAAATATAATCCTAAAATATACCAATCGGATGCATCATTTTCTTTGTCAAATGCATCTTGGTATTTTACCAGTCAATTGTGGCTTAGAAAATGATGGATGTGTGATTATTTTTCAAATATGTTGTTTGTGATCTCAGATGCGGTCCAAAAAGTCAATTACATTGCTTCATCACACTGATGCATCTTCGAATGTCAATTGTGACGTTTCATCAAGCTAATGCATCTTCAAATTTCAATTGTGGTGTTTTGTCAAGTTGGTGTGTCATTCTGTAGGAAAACTTGCAAAACCAAAATAAAATTCTATAGATACACGAAGATTTTTGTCTTCATGTCGGGTTCACCAAATGTAACATCTAAAAAATGCAGAAGAAAAGGGTTAAAAGTGTAGACTCAATGTGATCTAAGCTCTAATGCAATATATGCTAAGCAAAAAAGAACAAAGGAAAGCCAAAATGTAAATAAAATGAACAATCACACCCACTATGTATGTATTTCCATGTATCATCTCGATTTCCCTTCTCCATTTTTTGATTGTAGTATAATTACCCTCATATTTTCAAAGTTTGTGCAAGTTTAGCCTATGATAGTGATTTAGTAAAACATTGAAGATTCAAGATATTTGCTCCAAAAAGTCATAATATTTCAAGAGAGATTGGAATGATTAAAGATAGATCAATTTATAGAAAATTGATCATTTAAATGACAGGTCAAGATTGAAAGATCAATGGACGGTTGAGATCAAATCATTATACATGCATTCTGATAACTATTAGTAGTGACATGAGTGATACCAATTAGAAAGAGAAATAAAGATTAAATAAATGATTTAATCTTCAAGTTTGGTATTCAACAACAAAAGAATAGTCTTTGCATGACAAAGATAAGGATGGATTAAAAAAACTCTGAGTTCAAATGCATGCACAAGATTTAATTAATTAAATATAAATATTTAATTAATATGCATGTACACACAATTGAGTTAGAACTAGATGACTGAATGATATGATAAAGAGATTACTCATGCAAGCAACTCATATATTAAATCCAGAGTTAACTAAGCAATTTAAATAGAATTCAAGTCAAGTAAAAGTGAATACGTAGATAACTCACACAATTATCTAAATATAGAGGAATGCATTAAAATAGGATTCATGAATTAAATAATTCATTGAATTAAAGATTTGATATTTGAAGAATAATTAAATAAATAAGATTCATTTAATTAAATGATGAAAGGATTTAAATGAATAATTAAATAAATAAAGAATTTATATAATTATAGTTGAAGTATGATAAAGAGTAAATTAAATAAGAATTTATTTAATTTGAGAAGAAGAAGGATAAGGTTAATTACTAACATAATTAAATAAAAAACATTTATTTAATTAATCAGATAGAATAAAGAAAATGTGAATAAATTAAATAATTAAGATTATTTAATTAATAGAAGAATTAATGTTAAGGTGAATTAATTAAATAATTAATATTATTTAATCATGACCATGAAGAATACGAATTATGAAGAATATTTAAGTCACAGGCCAAAACCAAATTTCGATGTCTACATATCTAGATGGTGATAGTTCAGATGAGTTGGAAGCAAACTTTACTAGGAATTTGAAGAAAGGTAATAGTAAGTACAAAGATATGTTACCTTTTAAATGTTTTAATTATGGGAATATTGGTCACTATGCTTCAAGATATCCAAATAGAAAGAAGAACAAAGATAATAAATACCAAAAGGATAAGAAGTTAAAAAAGTTGTATCATGCTAGAGAAGATGATTGAATCTCTAATAATGAATCTGATTTTGAGGGTGATGATGATGAATGTTTATTTATGGCCTTAGAGAATAAATCTATGTCTACTAACTTTGGAAGATGTGCAAGGGAAAGTGGTTCAGAGAACAAGAAGGAAGATATGTAAGGTACCCTGGTTACTTTATTTCATGCTAGACAAGATGAAGACTATTGGGTGATTGACAATGGATGTTCAAATCACATGACTGGAGATAAAATTAAGTTCACTAAACTTGAATAGTTTGATGTTGGATTAGTCATGTTTGGAGATGATTCCGGAGGAAGGATTATTGGGAAAGGAACAATTAGCTTTGATGGAAAACACAATACTAATGATGTCTATTATGTTAAGGGCTTAAGGCATAATATTTTGAGTGATGGAAGAATGTGTAGTAAAGGATTAAAGCTTGTGTTTTAGGATAACACCTATGGAATTAGAAAAGGGTCTAGAACTATGGATGTTGTAGGAAAGAACATAAGGAAACATTTATCAGTTTAAGGGTGTTGATGGTCAATGGCTTGTATCTCAAGTTAATTAAATTTTTCTATGGCACTAGAGCATGGGACATGTAAACTTTGATAATCTGATCAAGATTAGTTCAAGAGAAGTTGTCTTGGATCATCCTAAAATAAAAAAACCTAATACTGTGTCCAAAAGTTGTCAATTGGGAAAGAAAACAAGATGTAGTTTTAAAGGAAAAGAGTAATCATCTATCAGATTATTAGAATTGGTTCATGCAAACCTCTATGGTCTTACAAAAACATGAAGCTTTAATGGTGATAGGTATTTCATGCTTTTGATTGATGATTATTATAGAATGACATGGTCTACATTTCTTAGGGAGAAATCTCAAGCTCTAGATAGATTTAAAGTGTTCAAGGAAAGGGTAGAGAATGAAGTGAACTTGAGAATCAAATCCTCAAGGTTTGATAGAGGTGGAGAATTCACTTGTTGTGAGTTTAATATATTTTGTGAAGAGCATGGCATAAAGAGACATTTTTCTGCTCCTAGAACTCCACAACATAATGAAGTTGTTGAGAGAAAGAACAAGACTATTTAGGAAGCTGCAAGAACAATGATGAAAGAGGCAAATGTACCTGATGTATACTGGAAAGAAGAAAACCAAATTGATGTTCATATTCTTAATAGAGTTTAGATCAGAGGTAACAACACAAACTCCTTATGAGTTATGAACTATCAAGATTCCTAATGTAAAGTACTTTAAGGTGTTTGGAAGAAAATGTTACATCAAAAGAGATGATGAGAACCTTGGAAAATTTGATGCAAGATGTGATGAACATATTTTCCTTGGATACTCAACTAGTACCAAAGCCTATAGATTCTTCAATAAAATACAGAGGAAGATTGTTGACAGTACAAATGTGAAAGTTGGTGAAGATATGCATAAACCGATTGAGATAAGTGAACTTGTATAGGATGAGCCTGGGTATGTGCAATATCATCATGGAAAAAATAGGCCCTTAAGTGGCAAAAAATTTAGAAAAATCAGAGTTAGGAAACTTGACGTAAAAATTGGAATAAGTTATCTATATTATCTCAAAAATATGTAAGAATAGAATCTGTAGCAAATTGAATGTAGTTTCTAAACTACTAGGTTTATTTATTTATTTTTTAAATCTATTTGGTGAAAATTTGAAATTTCGATGCAGTAGTACTTAAATTTCAGGGAAAAAATAAAAAGTAGGTGTCTATCTGACCACCCTAACCACAATAAAATGTGTAACATTTTTTTATAAGATTTTAGAGATAAGTAGAGGACTCATGTTCTGATGTGATGTATTTTTTTTAAATTTTTTTTAAAGTAAATAATTAAATATGAATTTTTTATTATGACTTTTAGAAAATATAAACACTCATATGTCTAACCACCTTAACTTTGTCAAAACTTCATGAAATTCAATTTTTCTTTTTTTAATCCTATAGTATGTGAAGCATAGAATGTGATGCACATTTTGGATTCAAAAAATGTGATACGGTTTGAAAGCTATAGATATTTTTCAATTAGCCTATCAATCAACACTTTAGTCATAATTCAAATAGAAAATGAATAATAATTATTTATTAAATTCAAAGTAAAGAATAATTTATATTGGTGGAAAGCTGAGAATCTCCTTTAAAAACCCTTTTCATTTTATCAATTTTGGGTAAAAAAAAAGTCACTAACCACATACCTTACAAATACCCATCATATTGCAACTTTTTGGCCCATCATGATCCTGCACATACTCACCTATCTATGGAAAAATACTAGAAGAAAATAAGGAAGAAGAAGAAGAAAAGATTGAAGAAAAAGAAGCTCTAAAACCTACTCCTAAGACTCCTAAGTATGTACAAAAGAATCATCCTAAAGAACATATAATTGGAGACAAAAGTGAAGGTGTAAAGACAAGAAGCAAAGTGGTGGAAGTTGATGTAAATATATGTTTACATTCAAAGATAGAACCTAAAACACTAGGTGAATCATGAAAAGATGAGATTTTGATTAGAGAAATAAAAGAGGAGTTGAAACAGATAGAGAAGAATCAGACATGGGAATTGGTTCCTAGACCATTAAACAAGAATGTAATTGGAACTAAATGGGTGTTCAAAAATAAGTGAATGATAATGGTGTAGTGAGAAACAAAGCAAGACTTTTATGAAAAGGTTATTCATAGGTTGAAGGTATAGAATTTGAGGAGACTTTTGCCTCAGTATCAAGAATGGAGGCAATTCAAATGTTTTTGGATTTTTCTGCTTACAAATATTTCAAGGTATATCAGATGGATGTCAAGTTTTCATTTCTGAATGGAGAATTGGAAGAATAGGTGTACATGGAAAAATCAAAGGGAGTTTAGTTATCAGATAAACCAAAAATGGTCTATAAGTTAAAAAAAGGCATTGTATGGACTCAAACAAGCTCCTAGAGCATGGTATACAAGATTGGATAGATATTTGAAATAAAAAAAGATTCATCAAAGTGACCACAAATAGTAATATTTATTTCAATATTGAAGGAAATATAATGGGGATAGTAGTTGTGTATGTTGATGATATTATCTTTGGAGGAAATGAAGGTATGTTCAAGAGATTTGCAGAGGAGATGAAGAAAGAGTTTGTAATGTCTATGATTGGTGTGTTAAATTTCTTCCTTATATTTCAAGTGAATCAAACTAATAAGGACATATTCATTTTACAATCAAAGTATGTCAAAGATTTGTTGAAGAAGTTTGGGATGGATGACCCCAAATTAGTCTATACTCCTATGGTGATTGGATGCAAACTGAGTAAGAATGATGAATCTCCTAAAGTTGATCAGAGCATGTACAGATCTATGATTGATGGACAATTATATCTTACTGGTACTAGACTACATATCATGCATGCAGTATGTTTGGTTTATATATTTCAAGCAGAACCTAAAGAGACACATGATACAACTATGAAGATGTCATCTACAACTATGAAGATGATATCTACAGCTGTGAAGATGATATCTAGCTATCTAAAGGGCACTCTAAATTATGACTTGTGGTATCCTTAGGATACTAAATTCACCTTGAGTTCTTACACTGATGTAGATTGGGCTAGTTGTGTAGATGACCAAAAGATTACAAGTGGTGGTGTATTCTTTCTTGGAGGAAGATTGGTTTCATGGCTAAGCAAGAACCAGGATTTAGTTTCTTTATCCACTATAGAGGTTTTACATTGCAACAACATCTTGTTGCATAGAATTTTTGTGGATGAAGCAAACATTGAAGGATATAGAAGTGATATATGATGAGCCTATCCCTATATTTTGTGATAATACAAGTTCGATAAATATTTCAAAGAATCTGGTAATGCATTCAAGAAAAAAACATATATCTATCATATCATTTCTTGAGAAAGTGTTGGAGAATGAAGTCAGGTTGGAGTATGTGCCTACAAAGAATCAAATTGTAGATATATTTACTAAGGCCCTTCCAAAGGATACTTTTGAGTACATCTCATGGAGAATTTGGGGGTTATTGTACCTCCTTTGAACTAGGTGCAAATGGAGGTTCATTAGTCCAGTGGATCTACAAAGTATTCATTTATCTAGATTGATGAATGGGTCTACTCCTTAGGGGGAGTAGGAAGTGTCATTGTTGCAGTATGAATTATATGGGTTCACTCCTAAGGGGGAGTGATCTTTGTTTTGTTCTTTTCCATTGATTTCAAAGGAGGAGAGAGAGTCATGTGAAAAAAAATGAAAGGAATATTGCAGTGCAAGAAATGTTGTGTAGGCTATCTAATCCAAAAAATAATAAAAGAAGAGTGTAGGAATTGAATAGTTGTTGTCTTTGATGGTTTTTCACATCATGTTTTTCCATCAATGATAAAGGGGGAGATTGTTGCAAGTATAAATGAGTTGGTGGTGTTGTCATTAATGTTGTCATTGATGTCAACATAGTGCAAGTTGTTGCAGAGATATGAATCAAATTTTTGTAGGTTGTGCATGTATAGTTGAGATGTTGTAGAGATGTTGTGAGTACATGGTGCTATCTTTATTGATGTTGCAAGTGTGCTAATATGATGAGTTACTAAGTACTTTTGAAAAATAGTGAATACGTAGTTGTCTATTTTTTCAAAATGTGCTCCAGGTTTTTCTCTGCATTTCATCTGTGTTGATCCTATGCTTGTGTAGATCTAAAGTGTTGTTTATGAGCTTCTCTAAATGATATATCCTAGATTTGAGTTGTTAGTCTAATGAAGAGTGAAAGTTATGTTCACTGGTGTGTGAATTGGTTTGGCATAGTTATTTTCCTATGGACTAGGAGAAATGTTTTTGCTCTACTCTGCAGTCCTCTGTTGGTTTGTTTCAAGTCTTGGGTATGTGCAGGATCATGATGGGCCAAAAAGTGGCAATATGATGGGTATTTGTATGGTATGTGGCTGACAACTTTTTTTTTTACCAAAAATTGATGAAATTAAAAAGGTTTTTAAAGGAGATTCTCAGTTTTCCACCAACATAAATTATGTTTTACTTTAAATTTAGTAAATAATTATTATTCATTTTCTAATTCAATTACAACTAAAGTCCTAATTGTTAGGTTGATTGAAAAATATCTATAGCTTTCAAACGGTATCACATTTTTGGAATCCAAAACATGCATCACATTCTATGCTTCGTATACTATAGGATTAAAAAAAGAAAAACTAAATTTCATGAAGTTTTGACCAAGTTAAGGTGGTTAGACATATGAGTTTTTATATTTTTAAAAGTTGTAATAAAAAAATTCATAATTAATTATTCACTTTGAAAAAATTACAAAAAAATATGCATCACATCCGGACATGAGTCCTCTACTTGTGTCTAAAATCTTATAAAAAAATATTATCATTTTATTGTGGTTAGGGTGGTCAGACAAACACCTACTTCTTATTTTTTCCCTGAAATTTAAGTAATACTACATTGAAATTTCAAATTATCACCAAATAGATTTTAAAAGAATAAAATAAACCTAGTAGTTTAGAAACTACATTCAATTTTCTATAGATTCTATTCTTACATATTTTTGAAATAATATAGATAACTTATTCATTTTTTTATGTCAATTTGCCTAACTCTGATTTTTCTAAATTTTTTGCCACTTAAGGGCCTATCTTTTCCATGATGATCCTACACTTACCCTCTTGTACATCTGAAGGAAGGTTTTTAATGATGCTATCTATGTCCCTACAAAAGTTTTTGAAGTTTGGTGCTCTGGAAGACTTGTTCTAGAGTTACTGTGTGTGTCTGTACAATCAATATGGATTGATAGGAAGTATTCTATGTATGAAGAATCTTACAGTTGTTGTGGATGAATCTGAAGGTATCTAAGATATGTTCTAGTGTATGGTGATGAGCCTAGTTTTTGGTCTAATTTTGGGAAAAATCTATAGTTTATTTTCTCATAGATGTCATGTACTTTCATTCTTAAGTGTTGACATTGTCATAATGTTTCCCTCAAACCATTTACACTTCATCCCTATGAATTTAATGATATTTGGCATAAAATGTGAACAATCTATATTGATTTTCCATGTGGTTATTGAACATTTCTTAAGGTGGCTATAGATGTGTAGATATTATGTGTATTGACCTTGCCATGCAGATTTAATGTGTCAAGTTGAGGAAGACACTGCCAGCACAGGAAGTGCTCCAAGCCAAAGAAGACCAGCGACAAAAGATTTTAGATGCAGCTAGAGTGTAACCACCTTGTTGTAATGGAATTTTAATATTTGAGCATGCATGGGCATTACTGTTGTGTTGAGTTTGTGTTTGACTTGCATGTCTGACCAAATTTCATCCACACATAACTACCATCACTCCACTTTCTTTGTTTTCCCTAATTGGTGTCCTCCCAGTCATGGAGTTGACTACCTTGTTTAGTTGTTAGCATAAATAATAATCAGATGCTTCTTCCTCTGGGTTAGAAAGATAGTGAGTTGATTGTTCAGTAAATAAAAATAGAGGAAGAGGTTGCACAATTTGATCTTGTATTCCAATTTCAATTTGTAGCGAATGAAATAAAATTTTGAGTTCTTGTTAGTTTAGAGGATACTTATCCAAGGGGGGCCACTTGGTGAGTAATCTATTTCATTAGTTTAGAATTAGTTTTGTATTACTTGTTGTTCAATACATAGTTGAAAATTTGGCATCGACTGTTCTTGCAGCCACTGGAAATCCATTTTGTGTTTGTTCCTATAGCCAAAGTGGACAAAGTAGTTCCTTGTTTGTTGCCCGGATCTTTTATTCCCTTCACACATTTTAGCTCAGCATAGTTGTTGGTTGATGTTTAGTACTTACTTTATTTCCCTTTTAGTAATTTACTTTCATCATTGTGTTTCTTAGTTGTAGAATTCAATGAATACTTGAGCCCCTAGTGTACAATCAGTGTTGGACCATTTCAATTTCATGTCCCTAGGTTGAAAATTTAAATGCATTTTTGTGATGATTGAAGTAGCTATTCATGTTTGATGCCTAATCTCTGAATCATAGCTATAAAGGATTAGTTATGGAATGATTGTAGGAGGACAACATTTTGGGTGTCATTTCCAAGGATGGTGTCAAGCTAGGAAGTTTTTGAGTCATTGTTAGTTTCTTTCCGTAGTGTTTCTTTTTGAATTTGTTCTTAGTATATCTTCATTTAGAAGTAATGCCCGTTTATTCATTACCAATTCTTTATGTGTGTGCTGGCTGATAGTGAGTAATACCACATGCATAGAGGAAGGAGAAGGGATGCTTATAGCAGATTTCTTCATAACAATACCAATCCATTCCAACTACTTGAATATAAAAACTTATCAGAAGAAGATTTGTAACCCTTTGTAGACACATATCATGATCTAACTAGTTTTGGAGTCTCCTCTGAAGATCAAAATTAGCCTGAGAACCCCCTTGCTTTAAAACCACATCAAGCAAGCATGGGTGATGCAAATGGGAACAAGACCAACTAGCTTTTCATTTTCCTAGTGCCCAATAGAATGACATTGGAAATATCAAGAACATCCTTGCTTCAACACTCCCAAAGTTTTATAGACTCCTGATAGAAGATCCTAATACCTTTTTATTTGAATTTTACATACTCTACAGGAGTTATGATTATACTACTGATTCCCATCGACTTAAGTTATTTCCTACTAATTTGAAGGAACCTACATTAAGATGGTTCATGAGCCTGGGTAGAAATACTATGGAAAATTGGGAAGACATGAAGACAAATTTCCTTGAGAAATACAAGGAATACTACAGGGGTAGTGATATGAGAGGAGGTGACATTTTCAAGATGTGGTAGAAGGAGGATGAGAGCCTAGAAGAATACATTGCAAGATTTATGTTTTGTCTAAAAGAGTCTCCAAACCATGCACTTAATGAGGATTCACAAAAATTCTCTTCTTGAGAGGAATCAATGATAGCTGCACTGATGCCTTGGACCTCATGGAAGGAGGAGATATCTCCCATGTTCCTTGGGAGGATATCAAGAAAATATGCCAGAATTACTCTAGGGAAGCTTCAAAGAAAGGGAGAGCTTATCAATTCTTCGTGGGTAAGTCAACCACTAGTGGAGTTTCAAGGATGGAGATCACTCATTTTATAGTAGACTTCAAGCAAGATATTCTTAACTATCTAGCTACTTGGCTAGATACACTTCAAGCTAAGAAGAAGCAAGAGGAGGTAGAGATGATGTTGATAGAGTATTGTCCCCACTATAGGTAAAATAAGGACTACAGATGTAAGATGGTAGCTAACCTGGAAAGAAAGCATATGTCACCTAAGTTCAGGCCAATTCATATTGAAGAAAACCAAGTTTACTATGTTGCACAAAGAAAGCCTTTGGATCCAAGACAAGGTATTATGCCAGATCCACTATCCTATGTTGGTCCATATTTTAACTCTTATTCATCTGGTAACCAATGGCAGCCCCAATACCCACCTAGTTATAGGGGATATCCACCATAGCCTTGATGTAACCCTGTGAATTCTTGGAACATTCATCAAATTTCTCCACCTTAGTGCAACACCCTTAGGGGAATTGGCAACAATTTCGAGGAAACTAGCAACCACCCCTAGGAAATTGGCAGCAAACAAATCAATAGAGCGAACAACAATGGCCTACAAAGACAACCAATTACATGCAACCACCTTCTTAACCCCAACAACCTGATCTAATGCCTCCACCTGCTAACTCAAGCTCAAATGCACCTAAGACAACTCAACCACTAGCTCAGCCCACACCCAATCCTAATAACAAACCACATCAACAACCTACATACTCTACTAATTTAAATCAATTCCTTGCATATGCTATAAGTGTAAATGATATCCATCTACATTTAGGAACCACTCTACAAAGCCCTTCCAAGACCATTATCATAGATATTCCTTTGGAAGAAGAGGAGGAGCCTCAAAATGGCCCCATTCAACCAAATGCACCTAAAAATCATGAACCAATTCCTGTCAAATAGTCTGAGCAAGAACCACCATTTCCTCAGATATTGGAGATTACCAAGAAGAAAGAAGAAGAGGAGGATACCACTTTTGATATCATGGATCAGATAAAGCATATATGTGTTCATATACCCTTATTTCAAGCCATAAAGGATGTTCCAATCTATGAAAAAGCTATCAAGGAAGCCTGTCTTAAGAAGCTAGGAAGGAAGAAGAAAGACCCAACTATGGTTCATGTGGTTGGCTAGGTAGCTAATATCATGCTAGGAAAAGTGAATATTCCCAAATATAATGACCTAGGAAGTCTTGTAGTATCAATTGTCATAAATGGGATCAAAGTGAAGAATTCTATGATTGATCTAGGGGAAAAAATCAATGTGATGACCAAAGACATCCTACAATAACTAAATATTGCAAGGATGAGATATACTCCTACTATCCTACAGGTTGTTGATAGCTCTACTATCAAGCCTAATGGCATAGTGGAGGATGTTGTGGTAGTTCTAGATTCCTAGGAATATCCAATAGACTTTATGATTCTTTCTCCTAAGGCTACACTAGGCGGGTATCCCATCATTCTTGGAAGACCTTGGTTGGTGACTGAAGATGCATACATTGGATGTTGTTTAGGTGATATGACAATTTTAGATGGAAGGAGTAATAAAAAAAAAAATTCTCTATCCACTTGCTTAGCCATCTCATGCTAAAGAAGATTTTGTATGGCCACAAGTTGGTGAAAAGGACAAGGAAGTTAATTATGTGGTGTAGCTTATGATGATAGGAAGAAGCTCTTTTATGTAGCTCCAAGATTAATAAGTGTTGGATAATATCATTCAAAACCATTATGAAGTATAAGAAGCATCATCTTCTACTTCAGTCAGAACACTTTTATCTGCTCATCCTACAACCACTGTTCCTGCAAACCTTTTTCCTGTAGCCACTCTTCCTACAACAATCGTTCCTGTGTACACTCTTCCTTCAATGAAAGGTATGTTCCATACATTGCTTCCATGTGAATTAAAGGTACCATGCATTAATGAATCAATCATGATAGAATTAACTACACAAGTCCAGGTGTCTGAAGGAAAATACCTAAATGTCAATAGTAAATTGAGTGAAGAACAAAAACTATCACTGGAAAATCTATAAAGGGCCCATCAACATGAATTTGCATGGGACTATCATGATATGAAAGGTATAGATCCTAAACTTTGTACACAAAAACTTTATATTAGAGATGATTGCACTCCAGTGAGACAGCCACAAAGAAGAATCAACCCTCCACTAAGAGAGATTGTGAAAGGAGAATTGCAGAAATTACTAGATATGATATTTATATACCCCATTTCAAATAGTCAGTGGGTATCTCAATTAGTATTGTGTCCAAGAAAGGAGGGAAATGGTGAGTTTTTATTGATTATAGAGAACTTAATGCTACCACCAAGAAGGATCACTTTCCTTTACCCTTCATTGATCAAGTTTGGGACACACTTGCAAGAAAGAAATGTTTCTCTTTTCTAGATGGATTCAGTAGTTACAAATAGATCCAAATTGCACCAAAAGATCAAGAGAAGACCACATTTACTTGTCCATGGGGGACCTATGCTTATTTAGTGCTCCCATTTGGCTTGTGCAATGCACCTACAAATTTTTAGAGGGAATTTAGTAGTAGCTTCTCAAATATTTCTCATGATTGCATGGAGATTTATATGGATGACTTCACCATCTATGGTGTTGAATTTAATCAAGCATTGGAGAATCTCAAGAGATTTATGTAGAGATGTGAAGATCAAAGCTTTTCCTTAAATAGTGAAAAGTGTTTCATGATAATGCAAGAAGGTGTAGTTCTTGGCCACTACATCTCCCACAAAGGAATTCAAGTAGACCCTACAAAAATTGAGGTAATCACAAATTTACCTAAACCTGCAAAATAGAAGGATGTTGAAAGTTTCTTGGACAATGCAAGATATTACAAAAGATTCTTCAAAGATTTCAGCAAGGTAGAAGCACCATTGTATACTTTCCTCACTAAAGATGTTGAATTTCAGTCGACTGAAGCTTGTGAGAAGGCATTTTCTAAATTAAAGGTAGCTATGACAAATCCTCCTATACTTAAGGGATCCAATTGGGAGATTCCTTTCCACATTCACACTAATGCATCAAACTATACCATAGGAGTAGTCTTAGGAAAAAAACAGGGAGCTGTTGAAAATGCTATTTACTTTGTCAGCAAAAATTTGCAAGGAGATGAATTCAATTATACAGTGACAGAGAAAGAGATGTTGGCAATAATTCATGCACTAAACAAATTCAAACATTACATAACAAGCTACCAAATCTTTGTACACACTAATCATGCAGCCATTAGGTATCTCATGAATAAAATTTTGATCACATATAGATTGGCAAGATGGTTATTGTTGATGCAGGAGTTTGATATAACCATTATAGACAAGCTAGGTAAAGCTATTGTTGTTGAATATTTTCTTTCAAGGCTAACTAAATTAGAAGATAATCAGCCCATAGATGACTCTTTTCTTGATGAGCACCTATTTTTGGTCAATGTACAAATGCTATAGTATACTGACATAGCCAATTACTTGGTCACAGGTAGAATTCCTTCTCACTTCTCTCCAAAAGAGAAAAAGGCACTTATTGAAAGATATTTTCATTTCTCTTGGATTGTTGGATGTTTGTCTTATACCAGACCTAACCATGCCATGAGAAGATGTGTGAGAGAAGATGAGACATATAACATTTTGCATGCATGTCATAATGAACCATGTTGAGGACACTTTGTAGCCAAGAGGACAACAATGAATATTGTGAACACAAGATATTACTAGCCAATACTCCACAAAGATACAAGAAGCTATACCAAAAAATGTGATAGATGTCAAAGAATAGGTAGACCAACAAGATCTGATGAGATGCCACTATTCCCTCAGGTAGTAATCACTCCTTTTGACAAGTGGGGATTAGATTTTGTGAGACTAATTGACTCTCCATCAAATGGTAAGTCTTATATACTGGTATGCACTAATAATGCAACTAAATGGGTAGAAGTTAAGGCTATGAAACATGCAAGATATAACAAGGTTGCAAAGTTTCTTTATGAGGATATTTTCACAAGATATGGAGTTCCAACAAAAATAGTGACTGATCAAGGGCCACAATTCACATCAAATCTTGTTGTAGCACTAGTAAATGAGTATAATATAAGGCACAAAAAGTCAACTCCTTATCACCCCTAGGCTAATGGCCAAGTTGAGGTGACTAATAGGGAAATTGAAGCCATTCTGACTAAAATAGTAGCTATTCAAAAGATTGGGAAAAAAATTACTAGAAGTTGTTTTGGCCTATAGGACAACATGGAAAACAACTATAGGCTTCACCCCATTTGAATTACTGTATGGAAAGACAACCATGATGCCAGTCGAATTTGAACATAAGACTCTACGAACTGCAGTGAATTTAGGGATGGATATTTATGAAGCAGAAAGAGAAAGAATCATGCAGCTAAATGCTCTGGATGAGATAAGAAGACAACCTTGTAGCATACCAAGATAGTGCAAAATTATAGAATCAAGTGGCATGAAAAAATTATTAAGGAAAAAAGGTTCAAACCAAGAGATTGGGCTTTTCTCTATGATTCAATGTATCAGGATAACACAAGAAAATTGTAGACAAGGTGGGTAGGACCATATGAGGTTGCTGAGGTTTTTCCTAATGGAGCTATCCAACTCACCACTATTGACCCTACCAGGTTCAAATTAATTGTCAATGGTCATCGCCTTAGATTATACCATAAGCCAGCTTCTAACGAAGAGTTCTTGCAGCAATTCATCTAGCACTCAAAGTTTCCTGTAGCAGAAGGCAGTGGACCTAGTGCCCCTCTTTCAGCCTAATTTAGGTACGTACTTTCCATAATAAAGAATTTCACTTGCGTGGAAGTCCACTTCTTCATCATCCACCCATCCAACCATCCATCACCACCTTTCTTTCTCGTCTACCTAACTCCATTCCATCACCTCATTCCACCTCATCTTCATTTATAGCTTGATTGATTTTTTTCAACAAGGCAAGCATTACTTTATTTGTAATCTTTGTGGAAATCTTCCACACAGTTAGGTATGTGCGCATTAATTGCTATCTGCAATCATCTTTTAAGTACATTTATTTCATCATTGTATGTTAGTATATATGTTTGCATACAATACCATCATTCCTTGTCACATCAACACTCCTATCTTGCATGTGTGGACACATGTACAAATTTAGGTTGGGGGGAGGGGAATGAAAAAGATGCAAATATTGTATTGTCCAGGTGTCAAAATTGAAATTCAAAAAAGGACAGATTGCATGTGTGAAGTGACAATGGCTACAACTGGAATTTCTTCATATCATGAACTCCCTTTATCACTCCTTTTCTTGCCATTATTACCTTTCCATAATCTTGAGTTGCAAAAAAAGACAAAGAAAATTCAAGCAACATAGGCATAAAAAAATTAGCAAGTTGGTCCTGAGATTTGGCAGACACTATAGGGAAGTGCATTTGGTTTTCAAAAGGGGAATTGCAGGGAAAGAGTTGTAGAGCATTAGTTTGGTTGCAAACAATGGGAGGTGGGTTAATTTGAAATGAACCCACAATGTATGATATTTTATTACAGGATGTGCAATTCCTAGCTGAATTTCAAAACTGTGGAAGGATAGATTAATTTTTGAAGTTGGATGATTTTGGTGAAGGCATTTCCCTTGAATTTTCCTAGATATTTTTAGAAGGAAAAGCCATAGTGAGAGGGTTAGAAGTTGTGGCAGTAGAGGAAAGAATTGCAGAGTTTAAAGGGTTACCTTTTGATGGTTAAAATTACCCTATTTCTAGAGATGCTAGGTTAGCTAGGGCCAAATTCACAAAACCAAATGATCCCCCATTGAGCATAGATAAACAGGGTGCAAAGAGAATGTCCCTACCTAGGCCATGGAAGTAGATAGTTGTGTATTTAATCAAATACATCACTTGTGAGGGTTTCTAGTCAAATTTTCATTTTGTGCACTTCAAGATTTTGAATCACATGAGGAACTGAAGAAGGATGAATGTGCCCAATGTGTTCTAAAATCTCCTCTCAATCATGGTGATTGAAACCCAAAAAGCTAGGAATAATTATATTTCCCGCCATTGTTTGGTTAAAATTCTAGTTGAAAGGTCTCTGCATGATGTATCTGGAATGACCTAGGAAGAGTTTATAAATGTTGATCAAATTAGACTTAAGCACTTGCAATCTAGGGCTTTACCTCAATCCCATAGGTCTAGCAGAAGAGTAAGCATTGTTAAATCCATTCCTAGTGTGTCAACCTCTAGTATGAATCCTCCTGTAGTAGAAGAAGCTATAGATATCAGTTCTTCCAAAGTTGGGCAATTAGAAAAAGGAAGCTCTTCTCCCATGAATTTTGATGATGAAGTTCCACTTGAAACCCTCATGACGACTAGGGCACAATGGAGAGAGGTGGAAATGAGAAATGGAAAGGCTAAAACATGGCCTGAAGGAAGAAAAGGGCCAAGTTCTAAGAAGAGGAAAGTCGATACTATTCATCCTACAACCAAAGGAAAACATGAGAGGCCTTCTAGGAAATCAATATAAGTTGGGCCTATGATTGGTATGCCTCTACAAGAAAGCCCTAAACCTGGTGAGACCTCATACGAGTAGAAGAGTGTTGGAGAAGGAGAAGAAATGTTTAAGAAAGTAGTAAACATAACACTAGCCGATCTTGCTAGCATTGCTAAAGAATTGGAGGAAAATCAAAGCCTCTTATAGCATGAGCATGAAGTCCTACAACAACAACTAGAACTAGAGCAGGAGTTCCTATAGTCACAGCAAGAACAAGAGTCCCTGCAGCAAAAGGAAGGAGAAACAACAGCCTTATAGTCAAAGATAATTGGATAGCCTAAATCTGTGCAAATAATGCCATATGAGGAGCTATCATCAACAAAAATATTGGCAGGAATTCATAATCCTCTTGATTTTACAATACATGCAACAATTTTGAATTTTTGGAAAGAAATACAAAGAAGGGAGGAATAATGGAAAAAGGAAAAACAACAATTAAAGGAGATTCAAAAGAAGGATGAATAGATTGACGATAAAAATGTAGAGATTGCTACCCTGAAGTAGAGGGTAGATGATATGTTAGCCTTGACACCAAAGATTTTGGTATGTAGAGATCCTCCAAGTCTCTATGCTCTAATCCTAAAAGAGAAATATCTCTCCTTTAAGATTTCAAGACTTTCCTAAGGTTTGAATCCATCTATTGATAATCCTATGGAATTTTTCAATGCTTATAGGATTGCCTCCTCTGAAATGAAGAATTTACTATATGAATTTTATTTACATAGTTATGTTGTCACAAAAGACCATGATTCAAACTTGTTGCTATATGTTGGGGATGTTCAATTGAGAGAATTCATGTCTTGGGTGCAAAATGAGATTATTTATGGACAACAACATGGTTCTTATAAGCAATTGGAGTCTAATATGCCTCTACCCCTTAGGGATGATTCAAGCAACCCAAAGGAAATTTACTAATAATGGCATAGAATTCTGCTTAGACCAAGTTATGGCAATAGGATTATGCCTTGGATTGAGGTAGTTTATAGTGAGTATGAAGTGATGACAACAACAAAGGATGAAACCATGATGAGATACCTATTACAGAGATGGAATAGTTTGATTGATGAGCTGCAATAGGCTGAGCCCCACTCCATCTACAATTACACTACAACACTAAGGAGAATTAAGAGATATATCCAGATTGGTAGAACAAAGGGAAGATTTTGGCTTCCCCTAACTTTCCAGCCACCTATGCTTATGTGGCCAGTGCCAAATTTTAGATTCTACCAGTATGGCCCTACTGTAGAGAGCCATAGATGGGACAAACTTGATAGATTAGGAGGATTCTATTGGGATCCTGATTCATGTACAACTACCACTAATGTCAAACAACTCTTAGTTGTAAACTTCGAAGCTTTAACCAAATAGAAGAACAACTCTTTCCCTACTAGAGGACCAACAAGACGTTAGGTTGGGCGGAGTGATGAGCCTAGTTTTTGGTCTAGTTTTTTGGAAAATCTAGAGTTTATTTTCTCATAGATATCATGAAATTTAATGTTTAAGTGTTGACATTGGCATAATGTTTCCCTCAAACCATTAACACTTGATCCCTACGAACTTTAATGATATTTGGCATAAAATGTGAACTATCTATATTGATTTTTCATGTGGTTATTGAACATTTCTTAAGGTGCTTATAGATGTGTAGTTATTATGTGTACTAACCTTTCCATGCAGATTTAATGTGCCAAGTTGAGGAAGACATTGCCAACTGGGTATGCACCATGATGACCAACAAAGGAAGTGGTCCAAGTCAAAGAAGATCGGCGGTAGAAGATTCTACATGCAGCCAAAGTGTAGCCACCTTGTTGTAATGGACTTTTAATGTTTGAGCATGCACAAGAATTAATGCTATGCTTAGTTTACATCTTTCTTGCATGTCTGACTGAATTCCATGCACACGTAGCCGCCATCGCTCCACTTTCTTTGTTTTCCCTTATTGGTGTCCTCCCAGTCATGGAGTTGACTGTCTTTTTTAGTTGTTAGCATAAATAATAATCAGATGCTCCTTCCTCCAAGTTAGAAAGCTAGTGAGTGGATTGTTCAGTCAGTAAGAATAGAGGAAGAGGTTGCACGATTTGATATTGTATTCTAGTTTCAATTTGCAGTGAATGAAATAAAATTATAAGTTTGAGCATTTGAGTTCTTATTAGCTTAGAGGATACTTATCCAAGGGGGTCCACGCGGTGTGTAATACATTTCATTATTTTAGTATTACTTGTTGTTCAGTACTTAGTTGAAAATATGGCATTGAATTTTTCTGCAACCATTAGAAGTCCTTTATGTGTCTATTCCTACAGCCAAAGCAGACATAGTAGTTCCTTGTTTGTTGCCCAGATCTTTTATTCCTATCATGCATTTCCGTTCAGCATAGTTGTTGGTTCATGTTTAATACTTTCTTTATTAATTTTTATAGAAATTTACTTTTGGCATTGTGTTTCTTAGTTGTAGAATTCAACAAACAGTGCATATACAGTGCTAGCCCATTTCAAGTTCACATCCTTGGGTTGACAATTTAAATGCACCTTCATGATGATTGAAGTAGCTATTCATGTTAGATGCCCAATTTCTAAATCATATCTATAAAGGCTTAGTTTTGGAATCATTGTAGGAGGCCAACATATGGTGAAGTTTGTTATGTCCTCCGCATGTTATTTTCTTGTTATGGAAGTGTGCACTTCAAATTTCATGTGTGTTTTCATTAGGTTTGGTTGACTTGGTGTCTACATGTTACATGAAGAATATGTATCAATTAAGGAAGTGTGTGTGTGATTCAAGATGTTGTCTTGGGTCCTGATTAAGTGTTGGTTTGGTCCACTCTCATTCTTATCCATTGTAGGAATGTTGAGTTGCCGACATAATTTGAATTTGTAAATTGAAGCATGTGTAGCTGACCTTGGATAAAGTTTCTAAGGTTGAAGATGATATAAATACAAGTCAAGATGTTGATGAGAAGAATTCCACAAGTGTGAGAGTTAGGAATAGTATGAAAGTGAAGTGAGGAAGCAATACTTTAATGTTTTAGATTCCTGAAAGTAGTGAGCTAATGGTGTTTGCAATATTTTGATCAAGGCTATAGCTATGTGCAAATTGCAGTGGTGGGTTTTTTTATTGTATTTTTGTATATGTAGGCAATGAGCCTCCCTTTCAGATAGTGAGTCTTATGTGTAGGTAGTGACCCTTTGTATCTAGATAGTGAGTCCTTCTTGGATAGTGAGCCTCTTTGTATCCTTTTTTGCAATTAAATTATATTGTGAGTTAACCCTCACTATATTTTTTCCCTTATTGGGTTTTCCACATAAATATGGTGTCTCTTTTGTTGATATTTCTTATTAATATTTTCATTTCATGTTCATACTTAATAACATAATAAATTGAATGTGAATTTGATAAGTGTTTTTGGTTTGTGATTGAGTTTGGTGACAACTAATTCAGCCCCCCTCTTAGTTGTCTTGTGCCATTTAACATTCTTTTGGAACAACATTTGGAGGACTCATCATCATCCTTGGTCCACTCTACATCAGTCTTCACATTGTTCTATATTGTCTCCTTCTTCAATTAAGATTGGGGACTCTTGACATTGTTACACTTGAGTTGACACTCACCATTGTGGGGGGGATGCATGGAATTTCTTCATTATTTCTCTTGGGGGGGAATTTTTTCCTCACTCAAGGTTTTGTCTTCTCATCATTTTGAGAGTAGTTTCTTGAGTTTTTTCTCTCTTTTGGGGAGGATTTTTGTCCCACTGGGTTTTCTCCTTTTCCCCATTTGTGAGAGATTGCATTGCATTTGTACATGGGTACCTAACATGGCCTAGTAGTCAGGGCCCATCTTTGCATCTTGGTGTCATTTGCATAATAATCTTCTCCCTAAGTTGCACTTAATGGGGGGTGTTGGTGCGAATAAATTCTTGTGCCTAGTTAATTCACTTACTAGGGACTTAGGGGACATATTCACATGTTAAGTTTACTTAGGTCCTAATATTTTTTCTAGAAGTTGTTAGTTGTCATTAGTTGTTATCTTATCTTTTAAAAACTAACACATTTGACCTAGGTAAGTGTGATAATTTGTGTCATGTCATATGATTAAGACACTTGTCATAATGTTATGGCATCTTATGTCTTACCTTGGCTATATAACTAAGGGATCTCTACTACATTGTACATACAACTGCATTGACTCTTTTTGCATTCATTAATAAGAATATAGTTTATTCTTGTCATATTGATCTTCTAAGTATTTTTTTCTTTCCATAAGCCTTTAGATCTTGGGTGGCTATTTCCATAGCCAAATCTTACACTATGCAATGGATATAGTTTCTTATAAAATATTGTTTAGTTTTTCAATCATCAATTCGGCACTTTAAGAAGAACTCCCTTGGTCTTGCAAAGATAAAAGTAAAGGAAGTCATACATTCCCTAGCCATTTTTCATTAGCTACCCAACCTAAAGATAGGTTTGTGGTAATTTTTTTAGGTTTGACACCCTTGGCACCCAGAAGATTACCAAACCTTAGGGATTTGGGGCCTACAACTTCAAACAAAAACTATACTCATACCCTTATATATTAATATGGATGATACAAACCCAAAATAAATAGTGCAAGACACAACAACACAACAGGAAAATAGCACCAACTTTTGTGCCCAATTTTCATGTATTTTAAGTCATGAATTGAACAATTTGGCCGGTGCTAAACTTGGTGCAAACAAGCATGGTCAGGTTAATGTTAGATTTTGCACCAAATTTTACGTCGGATTTAGAGTTGTCTTTACTTCCAAAAAACCATAGTTCCTTTGTTACCACCTAAAATAGCGTTGGGAAGTAACTTCCAAAATTATGCTGAAATTGGTGCCCAATTTAGCTTCTGGTTTTGCTTCCATGTTGGCTCCCATTTTTGCTTCTATTTTTGCTTCTAGTTTTGCATCCAATTTTGCTTCCAGTTTTTCCTGTAGGTTTGCTTCCAATTTTTCTTCCAATTTTGCTTCCAATTTTTCTTCTAGGTTTGCTTTAGGTTTTGCTTCCAATTTTGCTTCCAGTTTTTCTTTTGGTTTTCATTCCAGTTTTGCTTCCGATTTTGCTTCTAGTTTTGCTTCTAGATTTTTCTTTTGATTTGGCTTCTAGTTTTTCTTCAGCTTTTGCTTCCATGTTTGCTTCCAATTTTGCTTCCAATTTTGCTTCCATTTTTGCTTCCATTTTTGCTTCCAGTTTTGCTTCCTAGTTTTCTTTTGGTTTTGCTTCCAATTTTTCTTATTTTTCTTCTAGTTTTACTTTCAGGTTTACTTCTATTTTTTCTTCTAGTTTTGCTTCCAAGATTGCTTCTGGTTTTCTTCTAGTGTGGCTTCCATTTTTTCTTCTAAAATTATTCTTTTTTTGCTTCCATTTATTAATTTAATATTTCATATTTCAATTTAATTAGTTAAATATATCATGCCTCTTAAATAACTCATATGATTATAAAGTAATTTAATTATTTAACCCATATGATTAAATAAAAATATAATTATTATAACATGATCATCATCTATAATTAAAACAAGTGAGTCAAATATCTATAATTTAATTGAATTTGACAACATCCATCCTGAGTAGTAAATTAAAATCATCATACTTAATAAATATCCATCCAAAAATCATTGACCACTTTTAATATATATAAATTGACAAGTCATTATTGATAAGATCATCATCATATATAACTAAAACAAGTGAAATTCAACTATGCCTATACATCAAAAACATGTCAAAATGATGCATGTCCAATAGTCAACATAAGTGAAAATGATATAAATAAAATTGATAAATTGAGTAACTCAAATTGATACAAGTCAAGATGATACATGTCCAAATGATATAGTGAAAATGATACATTTCAATATGTTACAACTCTAAAATATAGTACTGTAGACCATGAAAATGATCATATGATAGTAACCATGAAAAGAGTCATCATAACAATATACCAACAATGATCCATGATGTAGTCTATTTGATCATGAATGTCACTAGTTACTATCACCAACTATCTCATCATCATCACCATTGTGATTATCATCATCATCATCACCATTGTGATCATCGTCATTATCATCATCATCATCATCATCGTTGTTGTTGTCGTCGTCGTCATCGTCATCATCATCATCATCATTGTCATTGTTGTCATCATCATCATCATTGTCATCAGGCTCAATGTCTTCTGTATCTATATCATCATCATCCTCTGCCATGTGATCTATGCCAGAACAACCAATATTTTGTGGATCTATATCATGTTGAGGATCATCTTGATCTTCTGGAAGACCCGTGTTCTGGAAAAAAGAGCATTTAAAATGAAAATTTATTATTTATTTCATGCAATAATTTATTTTCTATTATATATCTAATATTACAACATATGAGATGAAACCATGATCATATTACATCATATCAAAGCTCACATACCATAATAAAATTTCAAAAAAGTTACAGCTAATACTGGTGAGTCAAGAGAAACTTCAACTTTCAAAAACAAAGCTAATTAGGCTGGTAGACTTTTGGATCAGGCCAACATTTGGTGGAAGAGGAAGAAAGATTACTGGAACTCGAGAGGCCCACCATAATGGATTTGAGTATTCAACCATGAGAGAAGAAGAGAGAGCTAATATCATGTATCAAAACATTAGACATGCATTCTTCCAACCAACAGAGAAGGAGATGATTACTTTGCTTATTTTTAATTTGCATAACCATATCATGGCATGGGAACCAAGAAGACCGAGTATGTCTAGTTTTATGTGGAGTTAATGGATGGGGTCCAAACTTTAGGAGGGGAAAGAAGGCCAATGTATGATCTTGATGAAATTGAGGAAGAACAACAAGAGAGGGATAGGAAAAATAAAATCAATACAATGTTTCAAGGATTTGTCAAGTGAGTAAGAAAGCTATGGGAGCAGCCTCATCTAAAATATTTTGAACTAGAGTTTGATATACCATTTAGAGAGCTTGGTTTTCATGGAGTTCCTTTCAAAGCCTCTTCTTTTATTTTTCCTATGGTAAACTATTTTGTAGACTTGGTGGAATTACCTTTCTTAGTAATCACTATTAGTGAGATTGAGACTGTTAACCTTGAGAGAGTAGGACTTGGGAAAAAGGAATTTGATATGGCTATTTTTTTCAAAGACTTCAAGCAAAATGTTCTCAACATTGATGCCATTCCTCAATCTTCACTTGAGGGCATCAAGGAATGGATGAACTCCATGGATATAAAGTATTATGAAAGTAGAATGAACTTGAACTGGTGGCCAATTTTGAAGAGTATTACTGATGATCTAGATAAATTTATTGAAGATGGTGGTTGGGAATTTTTTAATATTGAAGCTAGTGATTTTGATTATAATAATTCAGAAGAGTCATATCAAGGATATGAACCCTCTGATGTAGAAGAGGAATTAGAATCATATTTCATGTAGCCACCATCAAGAGTGTTACAAGCCAACAATATGGAGGGAATTCTTTTATATGGATAATTTTCAATGTTGCAGGTACCGACTTTAATGCCAACTACAATGGAAACATTGAAATTTTCTAGTAGTATTTATGTTAAGGAAATTTCCTTTAGATGCAAGGATTTAGAGCATATCAACCATGTGGTACAAATGATTAAATCCCAAAGATGATCTACAACAATGAAAGAGTTTGAAAAGGTAGAAAGAGCTACACTGGTGGCTCAAAAGAAACTTCATCTTTCAAAAACAAAGCTAATTAGGCTGGAAAATGTGTGGATCGGACTAACATTTGCTTGAAGAGGAAAAAAGCTGATTGGAACTCTGGAGACCCACCATATTGGATTTCAGTATTCAACCATGAGAGTAGAAGAGAGTGGTGATATCATGTATAAAAAAATTAAGCATGCATTCTTCCAGCTAGCAGAGAAGGAGATGATTACTTTGCTTCATTTTCATTTGGATAACCATATCATGGTGTGGGAACGAAGACGACCGAGGATGTCCAATTTTATGTAGATATAATGGATGTGGTCCAAAATTTAGGAGGGGAGATCCTAATGTCTACCAAGAGGCATAAAGTCAGATGAACTAAGTTCACCTACATGTCTACCAAAGTTTATTTCCAATTTTTATGATTGTTTTTCTTGACTATCAGAGTTTACTTACAAATTTGAAATTTCTTTCTGGTCATTTTGATGAGGATATATTTAGCCAATGTGTAAGCACCTTTTGTTTTTATCAAAAGCATCTATGCATTGCAAGAATTCTAATTATATATTGTCTATAGCTATGTCTTCTCACTTATTGGATCTTCTATTTCAATTTTTTTTATGGCCTTCTCTATTTGAGGTAGCACCTAACAATCCTACTCCTTTCCTTAGTTGAGAAGTGGATTTGAATTTGGAAATATTGCACTTTACAACTAGCTATGGTTTAAGGAGAGCTATTCTATCTTTTCTATTGACACCCTCAATCTTCAACAAGGAATTAGATGAATGGGATGAAATGCAAGCCTTCAAACTTATATTTGAATGTGCATAATTTGATTGATTATGGTTTTCACATGCAAATTTATTTGCATGAATATTCTAGACTGTCAATACACGTAATAGTGACTACATCCTTATCAAGTTTGGCTAACCTTGTTTAGAATGCCTTGGCCTTTGGACTAGATACAAAGTTGTGCATTTTTATTCCATATTTGTGACATGTAGGACATTTAAGGGGTACAACATATAGAAATTAAGTACTGTAATCTAAGGAAAACTTACAGATGGTGTATCAAGAACAACATAAAATGTTTTTATTAGGGAGTTATGTGCAGGATCATGATGGGCCAAAAAGTGGCAATATTATGGGTATTTGTAGGGTATGTGGCTGACGGCTTTTTTTAACCCAAAATTGATGAAATGAAAAGGTTTTTTAGAGGAGATTCTTAGCTTTCCACTAATATAAATTATACTTTAATTTGAATTTAATAAATAATTATTATTAATTTTCTATTAGAATTGCGACTAAAGTCCTAATCGATAGGATGATTGAAAAACATCTATAACTTTCAAATAGTATCAAATTTTTTGAATCCAAAACATCTATCACATTCTATGCTTCACATACTATAGGATTTAAAAAAGAAAAAATAAATTTCATGAAGTTTTGACCAAGTTAAGGTGGTAAGAGATACAAACTTTTATATTTTTTAAAAGTTGTAATAAAAAATTCATAATTAATTATTTACTTGGAAAAAAATTACAAAAAAATATGCATCACATCCTGACTTGAGTCATCCACTTATACATAAAATATTATAAAAAAAATTATCATTTTTTTATGGTTAGGGTGGTCAGACAGACACCTACTAATTTTTTCCCTGAAATTTGAGTCCTACTGCATTGAAATTTCAAATTTTCACCAAATAAATTTTATTTATTTTTAAATAAACCTAGCAGTTTAGAAACTACATTCAATTTTCTATACATTCTATTCTTACATATTTTTGAAATAATATAGATAACTTATTCAAAGGGTATGTGTAGGATCATGATGGGCCAAAAAGTGGCAATATGATGGGCATGTGGTTGATGACTATATATTTACCCAAAATTGATGAAACAAAAAGGGTTTTTAAAGGAGATTTTTAGCTTTCCACCAATGTAAATTATACTTTACTTTTAATTTAATAAGTAATTATTATTCATTTTCTATTAAAATTATGACTAAAGTCCTGATTGATAGGCTGATTGAAAAACATCTATAGCTTTCAAACGATGTCACATTCTATACTTTGCATACTATAGGATTAAGAAAAGAAAAAATGAATTTCATGAAGTTTTGACCAAGTTAAGGTGGTCAGACATACAAGTTTTTATATTTTTAAAAAATTTGTAACAAAAAATTCATAATTAATTATTTACTTGGAAAAAATTATAAAAAAATATGCATCACATTGGGGCATGAGTCCTCTATTTATATCCAAAATCTTATAAGAAAATATTATCATTTTATTGTGGCTATGGTGGTCAGACAAACACCTACTTCTTATTTTTTCCCTGAATTTTAAGTACCACTGTATTGAAATTCCAAAGTTTCACCAAATAATTTTTGTTTTTAAACAAACCTAGTAGTTTAGAGACTACATTCAATTTGCTACAGATTCTATTCTTACATATTTTTGAAATAATATAGATAACTTATTCAATTTTTTATGTCAAGTTGCCTAATCCTGATTTTTCTAAATTTTTTGCCACTTAAGGGCCTATTTTTTCCATGATGATCCCGCACATACCCCAAATTTTTACGTCAAGTTGCCTAACACTGATTTTTCTGAATTTTTTGCCACTTAAGGGCCTATTTTTTCCATGATGATCCTGCACATACCTAGGGTTAATGTTTACTTCCCCCACACTGCTGATATTTTCCCCAAAACATGTGTTTCTTTATTATTTCAATGCGTCTCAAAATCAATGTATTGATTATTTGTTATGCATTTCAGCTATTTATACAAATGATGCATATATGTTAACTTGATTAGTGTTGTTACTTTGGTAGTTTGAATTCTATGACAACCAGCCATTAGGCCATTATGTGTAGGAGCATGTTTGTGTTTTTAGTTAACTTTTTTGGATAGCTCTACTAGGTGTTGAGGACATTCCATTTATCTTTTGAATGTTAAGAAGTTAGAGTTTCAAGGATTGTGAAGTGAGTAAGAGAGTTATGGGAGCAGTCTCATCTAAAATATTTTGAACTAGAGTTTGATATACAATTTAGAGAGCTTGGTTTTCATGGAGTTCCTTTCAAAGCCTCTTCTTTTATTGTTCCTATGGTAAACTGTCTAGTAGAGTTAGTGGAATTACCTTTCATAGTAATCATTATTAGTGAGATTGAGAATTGTTAACCTTGAGAGAGTAGGATTTGGGAAAAAGGAATTTAATATGGCTATTGTTTTCAAAGACTTCAAGTGGGATGTACTCCACATGTATGTCATTCCTCAATCTTCACTTGATGGCATCAAGGAATGACTGAACTCCATGGATATAAAGTATTATGAAAGTAGAATGAACTTGAAGTAGTAGCCAAGTTTGAAGAGTATTACTAATGATCCAAATAAATTTATTGAAGATGGTGGTTGGGAATTTTTGAATACGGAAGCTAATGATTCTAATTATGATAATTCAGAAGAGTTAGATGAATGATACGAACCCTTTGATGTAAAAGAGGAATATGAATTAGATGAGGAAGGTTTAGAAGATGAATCTCTTGTGTATTCCAAGGAGGATGAAGAAGAATAAAAATATTCTAAAGAGGAGGAAGGTAAAACATGGGATGAATTAGAAGTCGAAGCCAAAAATGTAGATAAGTAAAAAGGAGATGAGTATAACAGTGAAGAGGAAATGCAGAAATGAAAGGTAAAAACTACAAGGAACTCTTAGGCACCTGATATGAGAGATTCAAGAGGAATGCCTGCCAAGAAGCATAAATTTAGATGAATTGAGTTTATCTACATCCTTCTACTATTTATTCATGCACATAAATGACCATCTTTTAATCATAAGATTTGAGCTGTATTTACTTGTCCTACACATAAATAAACAACTCAACACAAGAGATGAAAATTGACATATTAACACAACAATATCCAACTAAGTTATTGAAACTCAACTATTGATACCTAATTCTCCATCTAGATTACAAAATTATTCCACCTTTTTTTTTTTAACATATTCTTTTCAAATTTCTTTGGATGGTGGCCATATTTCTCCTCCTGTCAAAACATGGCACATGGACTAGTTAAACTAATTAATATGTAATCATTTAATTTTTCCAAGGAAATCAAAAAATAAATCATTTAACATATTAAATATTCTTACAAATGTATAGATCAAGGCCTATAAACCTTTTTGACTACTACAATGTGTGGTAGAAAGTTTCTGAAGCTTAGCCTTGGAGGCCTTGTCCTAAAACATATACTAATTCAATTTAACTATGCACAAATAAAATTTAAATATCGTTAGGCATGTTAAGTTAGTTAGGAAGTTAGGAGCCACAAGGATTCATGTAGAGGGTGATTCCTTGATAATCATCAAAGCAATAATAAAAGGAGCAATTGATTCTTGGCATTTATAGGGTGTGATTAGGAAAATTATTGAAGAATTAGCTCTTTTTGAGGATTATAAGATTAATCATGTTAGGAGAATAAGGAATATGGAAGCAGATACCCTCTTGAAATGGGATTTAACATTTGTAGAGGTGGATGAATTTATAATTGAGTATTTTAGAGGAGTTTCTTTGGATTAATTTTTTTCCATTGCAATTAATGCAAGGTGGTGTTAGTTAATAAGTAGAGGAATGCTTTTCAAAATTATTGAAGGACATGAAGCATTGATGAAGTTTTTTCTATCGACATAGGATGTACGTTTGACATTAATGGTGATATCAACTTGCTATATAATGAAGTCTTTCATTGCATTTCCTTCGGTGCTTCTTGGTTTGCGAGAGTAAGGAGAGTGTTAGGATGGTGGTGTGAAGTAGTCTGGTGGCTAATGTACTAGAGAAGAAATGGAGGCCAACTTCGCTCTAAAAGCAAGGAGGAAATTTGATTATTTTGTTGGAAAAGTGATAGTGAAGAGACTGCATGGCTTGTTCCTATACAAGGATGTGAAGGTTGTGTAATCTTTGCAAATAATTCTAGGTAATGGCTTCGAAGATTTTAAGCATAAATATTGGACTAATATGGATATATACTCTTTGATCATGGAGTAGGGACTAGACTTAGGAGAGTTGGTGGAGGTTGTAAGGAAAGTGATGAAAGCATTGGTGCATAGGGATTTCTTAGTGAACATGGAGAGTATCCTGGAATGGGCTATACTAGGAAAAATCTTTAATGTGAGCAAAGGAATGGAAGATGTGGACCCAAAAGTAGCAGAGATAAATTTCCCTTTCATTAGGTGGCCAAAAGGAAGAACCAAAGCCATGTGGAGAGAGGGTACAGAACGGGGGTAGAAAGCTTTGAAACTATGTGTTGAATTAATGGAGATTGAGGAGATAAGAGTGGGACTCAAAGCCATCACCAGAGAGGTGTTGTGTGAGAAGCAGGGTTTGTGTCTAAGAAAGAAGGTGAAGCCACTCGCAAAATTGTGCCCATTGCATCTAGGCAACATTTCTATAACTTCCACGTAAACTCAATGCTCATTTTTTGCATAGTTTATGATGTTTAAGCTAGATGTTGATGTATAAGCTAAAGGGGTTAAGCCCAATTTTTGGTTTTGATATTGTAAATAGTTGGGGTTTGGGTAGTAATTGGATGGATAGTTCTCAAGTAGTTGTGGTAGGGATTTTTGATCCATAGGTTGTTATTATGTTTTAATAGACATGTTGTGATGGTGTTGGAAGAACTTTTTATTTGGAGCTTTGAATATTTTGATTTATCTTAAATAAAAGAAAAATATTATCACTGATCAAAAAATTAAATAAATAACATTTAATAAATTTGATATAATCTTATGAAAAAATTCAAATACCTATGTACTTTGCTCACTAGACTTCCTCTGTGCATCCTCGCTTCATGGTATAATATTTTGAGCCAAAGCCCAAATGGGTAAGGTAAAATTTTTTGTTGGTTTCTCAAAGGTTTTACAATTTATAATGCAATGCAAAGAGTAGTAAACAATCAAGAATTCAAATGCAATACAAACAACAGTAAACAATCATGATTAATGCTATGAGATTTCCACAATCCATAATGCTGAAGATTTGTAATTTTTGGATTTTTTATTGTGTTTGAGTTTTTTTCATCTTAAAAAATCAGATGAAAAAAACTCAAACACAATCAAAAATCCAGAAATTACAAATCTTAAACAATCACGAATTGAACAAAGAAAAAAAATTGTACCTTACCTATGGTGTTGCAACCTAAATAAAATTTCTCATCAGTTGCTAGTAGCACCCTACTCTCTTCCTTTGGGTGGCATACTTCCCTTTTTTGTCATCTGATTTCTTCCTTCACGAGGGGAATTTTTAAAAAATTTATTTTGATTTAGTAGTCGAAATTAGTCATCTTTAGCACTGACTTTTGGTCGTTAATGTAAGAAGTTTGGGGTGCCTAAGGTGGCACCAAATGTGTCTATCATTGTTCTATAGTGACTATTTTCATTGTTGTGACCACCGCAGTCACATGGGTCCTTCATCATCTTAGTGTGGTAGAGTGGTTTTTACCGCAGTCCCACAAGGTGCTTCATCATTCTCGATGGTAGTGTGGTGAAATATTCTGTGGTGACATGATTATTCATTCTATTCCTAGTGATGTTGCAGTGACTTCTGCAAGTCTTCTACCATTGGAATTTGGTAGTGCAGTGACCACCACTGTCTTGTGACTCCTTCATTAGCTCGGTGCGGTAGAGCAGTTTTTACCTTAGTCTCGCAAGTTGCTTCTTCCTTCTCAACAGTAGTGCAGTGAAATCTTCTGTGGCATAATTTTTATTCATAGAGGAGGCCATGGAGAGAGGACATGGATAGTGTAGAAATACTAAATCACTAAGAGGAAAGTGGGTGGAAATAGATGAGACAACATTGATTAAGCACTAAACTTATTCTAATATTTTGTTTTGTGAGAAAAAATTACTAATGACCTTTTCATAAATGTGTTTGATAGCACATCATGCCATTGGAAATTAGGGGGGATTCATGTCTTATAGTTAACTTAACAAATTCCATAAGTCGATTGTCAGCATTTACAAGGTATGTGGTTATATGAAACGTTCATGTGTGACAAACATACAGATACTATATTGCATTTTAATTTATGACTAAAGGTTCATACTAGTTTACTATTCTTATATTAGGTGGGTGACCTCCAAGGAGATCTATGGATATGAAGTGCCTAAACTTTGAAATGCTTCAGTAATATTATGTTTTACTTAGACAATTGAAAACCTATTTTATTCTCCTAGAAAGTTTTTTTATTTTCCATAATAATACTATACCAAACAACATTTGTGGGGATTTCCTTTTACACCAATCTTAATTTGTATGAAGTTCAAAAAATTATTGCTAAGCAGTAAATTCCTTTCATAGACTGGAAATGTAAAGGCTTCATTTAAGAAAAGATAAGTAGTCTCTTTCTTAGGGTAATCCACATGCAAAAAGTAAAAAGCACATAAAAAAACAATTGTACAATGGAAAATTAGATTCAATCAGTTTTTGATAAGGAAAATAAGGTTTTGAAGGGACCCCAAAACCCTTTACAATGACACCAAGCTGCAAGAGAAATTAAACCACTAAGCCCAGTAGCCCGAAAACTTAAAAAGCTGACATAAGATGGAACATTAGCAACCCATCAACAAACCTATTGAACCAAAAAAGGCAACACAAACTACAAAAAATTATCTAAAACATTAGTTGAGGCCATGTTCTCCTTGATGACCTCCTTATGCATACTAATAACATCCTTCAACTCCTCAATAACAAAAAAACCCTCTTTTTCATCTTGCTCCTCATCCTAAGGCACAAACTCGCTTGCACATCCTTCTCTAGCATAGGAGTAGAAGCTTCTGCTTTCTCCACCAGGTAAGAGACAATAATCTCTTCAATCCTTTCCTCCATATTACCCAAGTCAAATGATTTTCTATTCCAATTTAGCACTTTCTCATTCAGAACGGAAAGACCCATAGCACTGGTCTTCAAAGAGTTATTGTTGATATTGACCACCATTTTCAAGTCCTCTAACATCTTTTCCATTTTATCCTCCAGAATTTCCACTCTATCCTCTAACATTTAATTAATAATAACTTCCAAACAAGAAATTATCTCCTCATGAGAAACCCTCAAACAATCAGCATTAGCCTGTAGCTTATCAAGCTTAATATGCATTGATTTCACTTTTCCTTTTATTTCCCACTCCTTTTAGTTACCTCTTAGCATAGCAATATAAACATCCTACTAATTTTTCATTTGAAGATTGAGCTCCTTAACCTCAAAAAATAACCACTTAGCCAGGGAATGCAAGTTTCTCATCCCATCTTCAGCCATTCTACAAAATATATTCATGTCAATTTCATCCTAGTTAACCATAGGCTAACCCTTTTGCTCCAAGTCAATGGGGGCATCAAAAAAATCCCTAGTCTATTCATCCTCTTCTTTGGCTAAGGAATCCTCAACCTCCACAACATCCACCTTTACCCTCTCCTTATCTAGTAGATTCTCCAAATCATCTACACCTCCAAATTTTCCTTCTTCACTTCCTTGTCTACAACAAAAAAATCTTGAGAACAATTAACTACATCAATCCCCTGCATATCCACGGGGCCAATCTCATTAGGCTTCACCTCCATCTTAGAGTTACCCATATTAGCAGGGTCACTCAACTAACCACCCAAATTAACTAACACCTTAAGCCCTTGCACTGGGGAGCTTTGTAGTAGACCATCCTTACTAGGAATAGGGTTCCCCAACAAAGCTTTCTAAACACAATTCAAATTTGAAGGATCCACATCACCCATGGGATGACAACCCTTCAAACCCTCTTTTCTAGAAGACAATGTGGGATTCACATTCAAATGAGGGGAAACTACCTTAGTGCCTATCTCAATTTTCCTTTTGGCCAAAGCTTTAACTTTCTTCATGCCTTTAGTTTTCCCCTTCAAAAAATTTCTAACAGAATTAGCCATAGTATCCTATAACTCCACATCAGTCTCATAGCCCTTACCCCATTCTTCAGAGCCTCCTTCATCAACTAGCATATCCTTATATTTTGACTCTTCCTCCTTTAAACTATTGACCCATTCACTGGAAAATTCCCCTGTTTCATACCCATATTTTTTAACTCCCTTCTTACTAGGAGTTTTAGGGGAGATCAAGATCAACTTTGGCTTGATATGAGAAAAAATAAAACACATAAGCCCTTGATGAAGAACTACCTTCTTAGGGATCTCTATGTGGTCTTCAATACTTTTCTCCATAGAATGTAATAGTTAGAAAAGAAATGAGACCAAAACATTATGCATAAAATGATTTAAGAGCATAAAATGGTGAGTGTAAACCATAAAGAATCTACCTTCAAGGGTGAAGTAGTGCATAATGGCCAACACGAGGTCCCTCCAAAGTAGCTTTAGGGAATTCCTAACATAAATTTCCTTAATATTCTTCCTCTCATCATGTTTAAAGAAATTAGCAAAATCCTTCTTAGTCGCTACCTTGTCTCTAAAAAAGTTTCTCCCAACAACTGAAAGACTAGCTACCTCTACAATAAAATCCTCATCAATTCAAAACTCAATGCCCTAGTAACATAGAGACCTCTCATTCCATCCTTTTACAAAGAAATTTGTTACATTAGGGTCTGGGCCTTGAATTCTTTGCATAAATTGAGTAACCCCCCCCAATTCCAAGTTCTCCCAAATAGTAGCATTTTTTGAAAATTCTTCACAAGAACTCGACTCAATTCTACAATGGTCACCACCCATAGTGACAAGAAACAAATTAAAACCCAAGAAAACATGGAAGAAATGAAAAAGTAAAATGAACTAGGCACTACTCAAAAAAATACAACACCCACAATATGTGCAGGCTTATCATTCCAAGTACAACCCTGCCAAAACTGCTAGTCCATCCTTCTATGGAAACCAAGGAAAGAATAATGAAATGAAATGAAATATTTTAATGACATCCATGAAACTAAATAGTTTATGGGCCTGGAAGAGCAAAGGGTTGACATGTAAAACCCAACTTAAAATCATAATGAAAAATCTTTCCTCGAGAACATCTCACCTAGAAACAAGCTAGTTGGTCATCATTAGAAATACACTTTAGATTTAGATGTAGCAATTAAAAATAATCCCATTCAGATCTCTCAACCACTCCCATGTTGGTAACCCCATCAACCATCATGTTCACTTCAAG
The DNA here is from genome assembly GCA_007258455.2 of Sequoia sempervirens. Taxonomy (NCBI): domain Eukaryota; kingdom Viridiplantae; phylum Streptophyta; class Pinopsida; order Cupressales; family Cupressaceae; genus Sequoia; species Sequoia sempervirens. Next base: position 126,988,472 of record VDFB02193867.1, read on the forward strand.
AAAAACAAATGTGATTTTGATCTCCTCAAAAGAGTTAATAATAGATAACGATTCATTAATAAAATTAGCAATTGACCATGAAGGAGGAAATTTCATCATGAGACAATTAATCACATTAAGAGATTCCCCTTCTAGCCATAGTTTATAAACACCTTGTTTCTTAGCCAAAACTAATCCATGATAAGTTGTTGCTACCTCCGCATAAAAAAACAATTGTACAGTAGAAAATTAGATTAAATCAGTTATGTATTATTTTGCTTGCACACTTATCTAAAAGACATAGGGTATTCACCATACATTTCCCTTAACAAAGAAAACATGTGCCTTCATTTATTTTTACTATATATCTCAGAAGTGAAATTGTTGTTACATAATGATGCATTGAGAAAATAATATATACAAAAAAATACAAAGAAAATGTTTGAAATTTAACATACTACCTACTATGTTGTGCTGAAAGGAATCAAGATTAACTAGGACAAGAACTTTTTTTTTTTTTTTGATGATTGTACTTAAAAGTGAATAGGATATGAAAACTATGGACAATGATGGTGCTGAAATTGAAAACCTTGATTCTAATGACATTACTATTTTATGTCATTAGAGATAAAGAGCACATACAATTTTATATACATAAAAAATGAAGATTTAAAAATAGTAAACTAAAAATGTAAACACTATAAGATTTGTCCTTAAACAATAATTCACATACTCACAAAAAAGGGTGAAGCATTTTTTATTCAAACTCTATTTTCTTTAATAGACAAAAATAAAAGAATATTTACAAGTACAAGAATATATACACTATTTCATAGAAAATAAGGAATGTTTCATAGAATATATCTTTAGAATATAGGAAATTGCTCTGTCAGATATTTGGAAATTCCTACACACAAGTTCTACTTTAGAGTGAAAACACCCAGAAGTGTTTCACACCATCTCAAGATTCAATGATAAATTAGTGCATGTTTTTGATTATTTTAGATGGAGATTGGTGAAAATGCAGAGCTTGAGCATTCAACTAGCAAAAGAAGAAGATATTTACATGGATGTGGACCTAAAACTGTTAAGAAACAATTCAAATGAGTGATTGTACAAAGACAAGGAGATTTATGATTTTATCTTTAGAATGTACAAACTTTCTCTATTAGATATTAAAGATGTTAGGTTGGATCAGAATCCGGATAAGCAAATTTATGATTTTATCTTTAGAGTGTACAAAATTCCTTTGTTAGATATTTGGAAATTCCTACACACAGGTTTTACTTTAGAGCGAAAACACCCAGAAGTGTTTTAGACCAACTGAAGGTACAATCCAACTTGGTTATGAAATTGATAGCAATCCAATTTTTCCTGAACCATTCATACTTGAATGTTGATCACAATCTATTCTTCCTACACATAAAAATTCCACATATTAACCCCTTCTACATAAAACTCAAAATACCATGAAACAATGAGTCCCCTATATTAGTAAGTAAGTAGGTAGTCTATAGGGCATAGTTTTATTTTATACAAGGATGCTTGTGAAAGAAATATTCAAGTGATAGTGAGTGAGTTGTTTGAGATTGTAGCTGATGGTGCAATATCCAATCTTAAAGACAGTTAGCAAAGCGGTAAATGTGCAAGAAAATTAAATTGTACACAACAAACAATTCACAATGTTATCTTGCATAACGCCTTAAGTTTGAAGACAAAAATCTCATTGTATCTTGATGAAAGTAGTGACCTTAATGGTCAATCATTGGCAACCATGATTTTAAAACATGTTATTGTGCTTATGGAGGAAACATTTTAAGCAAGGTGGTGAGTGGTGGTTTCGAACAATGGAAAGTTTGAAGGACTTGCTTTATATGCATACTATGCAGTTTAGCTTAAGACAATGTTCTTAGAAAATATTGAAGGTGGATTATGGAACTCAAGGGTTACCATGATAAAGATTAAACCAAAGACTAAGATCTATTTAAAAGCCACCATCATGAAGATATTAAAGATGTCAAATGCAAAACCCTAGTAGCTAGAGTAATGAACACAGTGTGAAAGAGGACAATGTGTTAGGGAAGATTTAGGAGATATAGGACACATTGATTCTTCAAAAGCATCTGATTTATTTTTTAAAATTAAAAGAATTCATTCTAAACCCTATATAGGATACATTGATACTTCAAAAGAATCTAAAGGAATTTGAGATTATGCAAACATATGTCAATTAAATACCTAGATTACAAACAGTGGCACAAACATTGTAACCCTTGTTGATCTGAGAAGGAATAACATAAACAACAATGAATCCTATGCCTCCTATCACACACATCTCCTTACCATTCTTTATCATTCTTTACTAAAACACTTCTCCATTTTCGCGGCCTATGCCTAAAAAATAAGGTTTCAACAAAGGTTTTATTGTATTTTTATTAAAATGAAAACTCCATTCTCACAAGCTATGCCTAAAAATAAGATTTTGACAATGTTTTTAGAGTATATTTATTAGAGTTTTAGATTATTTTAGTAGGCTATATTCAAACGAATGTATGTTTATTAGATTTGTAATGATTCCATGAGTACCATAGTACCACCATCTCTTATTATACCCACTACGGTATGGAATTGTTTTCCCCTTCCCTTCTGTTGTTTACCACACTACTACCTTGATCAAGGCTTCTTGCTATGGGATTGTGGTGTATACCGCTCTACTGCATATGTTGTTCACCTTCCTAGTGGTATAGCTGTGTATGATTTTGATCATTATTTGGAGAGTGTCGATGAGACAATCTTCCTTGTCTTACCGATATATCAGTGTCTCATCAACATTAGATCTTATGTTCCTTTGATGTTGGTTACCAGTGTTGATGAGACAAGTTAATATCTCTTGCTAATATGCCACTATCTCATCGATATTTTCCTTCAGTGACATTTCTTTATATATTAGTGCAACTCTACCATGTTTGGGAGACTCATGATTATCGTTGTAGTATGGTGGTGTTTTTCCCTTCCCTTCAGTTGTTTACCACACTACCACCTTACTCAAGGATTCTTTCTGCGGGGTTGTGGTGTATAATACTCTACCACATGTGTTGCTCACCTTCCCAATGGTCTAGTGGCATATGATTTTGATCATTACTTGAAGAGTATGGATGATACAATCTTATTTTTCTTACCAATATCTCAATGTCTCATAAACATTACTTCATTATATCCAAGAGTTGTGTTTTTCTGAGCATTTGTAGATATACCTTGTCGATGTGACGTAAGTGATTCTCTCTAAGATATGCTCGTATCTTGTTGACATTTCAGTGTTTTACATCATTGATGAGACATATAAATAAGTCTCTTCAACATAGGGGTGTATAAACCAGCACTAAACCCAAAGCTAAACTCGAAGCTAAAGTTGAGAGTTTATTTTGGCACTAAACTCGAAGCTAAAATTGGAGCCAAAGGCATCACTAATGATAGCACCACACTCGAAACCAATATCAATGCAATAGTCGGTGCTAATTTAAATGCACATTAATTCCTAAATTAGTGCTAACTTCTCTTGATCAACACAAATAAATGCCAAAAATAACATTATCCTGATAAATAGCACCAACATTTTGAAAAAATTGGAAAAAAATACATTAATACAGTAGGTGGAAGAAAAAAATAGAGCAAAAAATGGAGCAAATCACAAGGATTTGTTGTAGTGAGAAGATGATACAAATGATGGAGATGATAATGTGTTATATTCCTTAAGATGAATTCCCAAGGGGAAGTAGATGAAAACTTGAACTTGAAGGGAGATTAAAATAAGTAACAACCATTATAGTATTAGTAGTGAAGATGTGATAGAAGCATGGCTTCTTAATGAGCTAAATGCAATAGATAATATATTTTGGAAGATATGAAGGTGTATAGCCTTAGAAAATTCAACATAATATATATGGATAATACTAAAAATAATAAAACTTAATTGTAATTGACAAAAAATAATGGGGGAAGCAATATCAATGTACACTAAAAAACCCTAGGATTCATCATGTCACAAGGGAAAAACCTCATATTAAGTTACCTTGAGCATTATTCTAAAGTAAAATACTATGATAACATGTAAATATATAGAATGTAAATTTAAATTATTAATAAAAGTATGTTGTGATTGACCATTATATAAATGTGTTAAAGTTTCATATCCATTTTTAAAAAACAAGATAAAAGATTGAACACCCAAGGAGATGTCAAAGTTTGAGAATCAAAGTTTTTTCTTGACACTTACTAGGGAGTTATTGAAGATCAAGGATTGGGCATGCCACTTGACTCATGCCAAAATAAATTACCAAGCATCAAGGTTTAAAAATACCACTTGACCCATGCCAAGGACATGTTGAAAGTTGGGAATTGAGGTTTCTATGCAACTGGAAACAAATATTTTGGCACCCAAAATGCAGTGTTTAAACTCAAAGAGGGATATGATATAGATGTAATATGGCTAAATGAAGTATAATAATTGAAAATAACTAAAAAATACTATTGTTTATGTATGCGGAACTAAGGAATTATATGAAGTGTTTGAAAACACAATGTTGTTTACAAAAAACCTAAAAAGAATAAAAATGCAAAGAGAACAAAATAGAAAAATACAAGACTTAATGTGTGCACCTGTAAACCTAATGAGGACTAGAAAAGATTTTGAAAAACTAGAAATGTTGACTTTTTGACTGACTGGGACTCATTCACTACCCTGGATGAATCAGTACTAGATTAGGGTTTCTATCTAGAATATTTTTTCTGCCAAATGGGTACTAGAATATGTATTCTACCCTGACAGGAACCTTCAGTAGGAATCATTCACCATCCATGGTGAATTAGTCATTTTTCTATTTTATGGGAATTCAAGTTTCAGAATCTGCACTTTGTCACCTGTACAACACTTCTTGATGGAAACCCAGATGTAAATCTCTGAAGAAAACTTACAAAATAGCTTTAATTTCTTTTTTCTAATGGGGATTTTTCCTTGGTCAAACCCCTAACTTGGTAGTTAAACCTTGAATGGATAAATTTTGCATAAAACCCTATCCCTAAGTGTGTCTAAAACTAGGAAAAACTAAAGTAAGAAAAAACCCTATTCTAATGTGCTAGAATAATATAATCAAATGTGATTTGAATGATGCAAGAATTCAATTCAAGAAACCCTAAAACATATCAAAAAAATTTAAATGACATGTTGTACCATATGAAAAAGGAACTTGGTTGACATGAGAATAATTGATGATAAATCAAACTTAACAAGGTCTTGATCTAGTGTCGTGAGGTGTTTTTCACATCCACATTAGGTATTTGACCCTTGCAAACAAAATAAAATGAATTTATTTATGTCTTGTGAAGATGTTGTAAAGTGTTGTAAAATACTTTCACACTTCTCTAGACTTAATGAGCCCATTTTCCCTTAATTAAACATTATAAAATGTATTTAATTGTATTTCCACATCAATCTAGAAGGCTTGTGAACTAAATTTAACTTTAATTTAGTGTTGTAATGTGATTTAAACATTCACATTGGATGTTGTGCCTTTCTAGGCTAAGTGGACCTCATTTTAGTGTTGTAAAATGTATTTAATCACACTTTCACATTTAATTCTATGTCCCAAGCCCTAATTGGCATTCACATAATCATTAATAGTCCCCCATTACCCCATATTGTGCATCTTGAGGCATAACTTGATGAAATAAATAGCTAATTCATCATATAAACCTAATTTTCTTATCTCCCAACAACCCTAAGTTACATCTCTTAATTCTTTCACACCTCATTCATCATTTGTCTTCCATTTCAAGTCAAGAAAGCTAGGGTTTTAACATTCCAAGTGATTAAGATAGCTTCCTAAGACATTCAAGGGAAAATTCTTCATCTTTTTCTATAAAAATTAAAGATAAAACATCATGGCAAGGAAGTAATTCCATTTTTTCATGCTTCAATACATTCTTTCTTCATTTTGGTTTAATTACCTACAAAGGGGTTTGGCCAAGGCAAACCCCCATGCCCTAACATCTAACACTTATCCTTATTTTCTTGTGTGTTTGTAGATTTAGACACCTTGAAGGCTTGGAAATCATTAAAGATTAAGTTACAAAGTTGTTAAAGACATCTCCTTGTTGACCAATTCAAAATATTGACCAAAAGTTAGTTTTAGACCCAAAAATCAGAGTTTTAGAGGTGGACACCTGTCAGGAACCGACGAGAAGACTGAGAGCTTTAGTTTCCACCTTTGGATTATTAGAAGTTCAAAAGTGGACTGATTCACCATTAGTGCTGAATGGGTCCCACTCCTAGGCTTGAACAAGGTTTTCTGCCTTTATGGATACCCATTTTTCCAAAACGGGCTCGAAAATAATTTCCTAGATCTAGGACTAATTCGTCCATAATGGAAATGAGTCCCAATAGGCCAAAATTTTAGCATCAAAAATATTTCAAATCTAATTTCTAGTCTCTAGCAAGATCTTAGGTGCACCTCTTCAGTTTCATCTATTTCTCTTACAATTTGCTTTCCTTTCTAGGTGTTTTTGCATATCGTAATGTGTTTTCAAACAAATTGCATTTCATTATCTTTCATTCAATAATCAATATCTTTCTTTATTTTTATACATTTATATCATCTCATCTAGGAACATTTCATTCATATTTCCATTGTACTTTCATTAGTTTGAGTGAACCACCTAGATTTTGTGTGGGATCTATTTCTCTCCTTTACATGAAAAACCCTAATTGACCAAGAGAATCATAGCATCCCTAAACCACAAAAATCTATGGTTCACATGAAAATGATAAATATGAAGATAGATATATAATGGAAGTTGGAATCACCTTGAAAACAAGTCATAAGGTGTGATTTGATGGCTAGTTGCATCTCCTCAACCTAGATTTATCCATGATTCTCCATAGGCATCCATGATCAACTCTTTGCAATGTTACATCTTGAATGGTAAGTGATCTTGAAGACTTGAAAAAACCCTAACTTGCTATGCAAAAGCTTCAACTTTTCTATAGAAATTCTATTGAATCTTCTTGTGAAAGATATTTTTCTCTTGATTCTTGATGTTGCTTTGTAAAAATGACTTGGAGATGTGAAAAATGACCTAAAAACACATATTTATAGACAACAATACCTAATTTCTTGTTATTAAGACCTAAGAGGCCGACATCCACTAGAAAATTGAATTCGGTCAGTGAGTTTCTTGCTTAAAAATGAAAATTCCCCCAAAAGGAACTCATTCACCACCCTTGGTGAATGGGTCCCACCAGAGGGGACTCATTCACCCAAGGTGGTGAATGGGTCCCACATAAGGTTTTTAGAGGTGGGTTTTTTTAGATATGACTATTTTAAGCATTATTTGTCCAGATTTATATGATATTTTTTGGAATTGAATTATTCAATCCACAGCTCCCATGAATCACCTATAATGATAAACCTATCACACTACAAAGAAATAAGCAATATATGATTTCCCTACAGCTGATATTTAATGAAAACACCAATTTGCAATATATGAACAATTGTCATGAATATGTTACCATAGAGAATTGATAATAATTACAATGAATCAATCCTTATGAAAAGGATGAAAGTTAACCCTAGATTAGGGTTAGTTTAGAACATGACAAGTGTTCTCATAGGAATGAATGAGACAACATGTTCTAATATTAGAGGCTTTAATCATGAAAAATGCAACTAATTAATTAAAGCAAATAATGAAATAAAAGAACTCCTAAGTTAAGCTTAAGTGTAATAAAGCATAAAGTGGCCCAATTAATTAATTAATTAGGTGATGACTTTATTACTCTAACACCCTTGTTAAGATGAACTAAGGAGAAAATAAACTATGATAAATAAATAATTGAATGGATGCATGAATGGGTCCCACCCTAACAGCTGATGAGGTACCCATGTACATGACTAAAAATATCATCACTGGAGAAAGGGAGAAAACCACATGGGAATAAAACTCCCCTCCAAAAGAGAGAAAAGAAAAGAATGCAATGCACTAATATAAGAAGGATAGAAGGTTTATTACGGGTATGTGCAGGATCATCATGGAAAAAATAGGCCCTTAAGTGGCAAAAAATTCAGAAAAATCAAGGTTAGGAAACTTGACATAAAAATTTGAATAACTTATCTATATTATTTCAAAAATATGTAAGAATATAATTTGTAGAAAATTGAATTTAGTTTCTAAACTACTAGGTATATTTAAAAAAAAAATCTATTTGGTGAAATTTTGAAATTTCAATGCAGTAGTACTTAAATTTCAGTGAAAAAATAAGAAGTAGGTGTCTTTCTAACCACCCTAACCACAATAAAATGATAAAATTTTTTATAAGATTTTAGATATAAGTACAGGAATCATGTCGCGATGTGATGCATATTTTTTTGTAATTTTTTTCCATGTAAATAATTAATTATGAATTTTTTATTACAACTTTTAAAAAATATAAAAAATCGTAAGTATGACCACCATAACTTGGTCAAAACTACACGAAATTCATTTCTTATTTTTTTAATCCTATATTATGTGTAGCATAGAATGTGATGCATGTTTTGGATTCAAAAAATGTGATACCATTTGAAAGCTATAGTGTTTTTCAATCAGCCTATTAATTAGAACTTTATTCGTAATTCAAATAGAAAATGAATAATAATTGTTTATTAAATTCAAAGTAAAGAATAATTTATATTGGTGGAAAGTTGAGAATCTCCTTTAAAAACCCTTTTCATTTCATCAATTTTGGGTAAAAAAAAGTCATTAGCCACATGGGCCATCATATCACTTATCAACACTTTTTGGCCCATCATGATCCTGCACATACCCTTACATGATAACCCCAAAAGACAACTTCTATCACAAGTTTAAATATACAATGGTCTCCATATGAGAGATAAAAAGATACTTTAAGGCCCTTTCATAATGAAGAAACACTTGTCACAATGGTGGATGCCTAATGTAGAATCCAAAAACAAACCTTGAAGCAGCAAATAGCATTCCTCCCCTTCAAAAGAAATAGATACAAAGGATGATGTCAAAGAAACCTTGTGAAGAGTGATGAACCAATATGTATCAAGATGTTTACCATGAAAGGATGTTGAAGAATCTCCATGTCTTAACTAAAACAAATGATGCCAAAACCAAACTAATGTGAAGACTCCTAAAATACAACCTTTGAATGCACTGATAATGGTGGGTGTACAATGATAATCTAATTTCAAAGATAGAGGGTATGTACAGGATCATCATGGAAAAAATAGGCCTTTAAGTGGCAAAAAATTTAGAAAAATTAGAGTTAGGCAACTTGACATAAAAATTTGAATATGTTATCTATATTATTTCAAAAATATGTAAGAATATAATCTGTAAGAAATTGAATGTATTTTATAAACTACTAGGTTTGTTTAATAAATAAAAAATCTATTTGGTGAAAATTTGAAATTTCAATGCAGTGGCACTTAAATTTTAGGGAAAAAATAAGTAGGTGTTTGTCTGACCACCCTAACCACAATAAAATGATAATATTTTTTAATAACATTTTAGATATAAGTAGAGGACTCATGCCCTGATGTGATACATATTTTTAAATTTTTTCCGGTAAATAATTAATTATGATTTTTATTACAAATTTCAATTATGTCGACCACCTTAACTTGGTCAAAACTTCATGAAATTCAATTTTTCATTTTAATCCTATAGTATGCAAAGCATAGAATGTGACACATGTTTTGGATTCAAAAAATGTGATACCATTTCAAAGCTATAGATGTTTTTCAATCAGCCTATAAATCAAGACTTTAGTCATAATTTGAATAGAAAATGAATAATAATTACATATTAAATTCAAAATAAAGCATAATTTATATCAGTGGAAAGCTGAGAATCTCCTTGAAAACCTTTTTCATTTCATCAATTTTGGGTAAAAAAATAGTTTTCAGCCACATACCCATCATATTGCCACTTTTTGGCCCATCATGATCCTGCACATATCCTAGAGGAGATGTATGTCCTCAATATTATCCTCAAAATTTTGAATGTGAAACTCAAAAAACAATGATATGTCTACAAGATAAGAATCCCATGATGTACTAGAAAATGAATGACCAAGATGGTCATAATGTTGTTCACTGAATCCATAGGGGCCAATGTGGCAATATTGATGTCATTAGGAACAATGGATGATGCATGTGTAATCTCAATCTAAAGAGTAGGAACTAGAATACAAGCCTTTGATCCATCAAAATATGCAAGGCCTACTAGGATCCCATGAATCACCTACAATGATAAACCTATCACACTATGAAGAAATAAGCAAGATATGATTTCCCTACAACTCAGATATGATGGAAACACCAATTTGCATTATGTGAACAACTATTGTGAATATGTTGTCATAGAGAATTGATAATGATTACAATGAATCAATCCTTATGAAAAGGATGAAATTTAACCCCATATTAGGGTTAGATTAAAACATAACAAGTGTCCTCATACGAATGAATGAGACAACATGTTCTAATATTAGAGGCTTTAATCATGTAAAACACAACTAATTAATTAAAGCAAATAATGAAATAAAAGAACTCCTAACTTCAGCTTAAGTGTAATTAAGCATAAAGTGACCCAATTAATTAATTAGGTGATGACTTTATTACTCTAACAATTTTTGAGTGAAATTGGCCTCTAGATAAAAAATAATGAACATTAGGGGCCTATAAATGTAGTTTTTAAGTGGTGATTGGTGCAAGGGTGTCTAAAATAGGACTAAGTTAGGCCATAGATTGTACTTTCTATAAATGAGTACAATTTTTGTGTTCACAATTAGCCCCCACTTTAGCACCCATATGACTCTTCATGCATATGTAAGCGAATGGACTCTAAACTATATACTTTATTGCACAAAAGGATACCTATTCAAAAGATGGGAGAATGAATCCCCTAGCGTAGTTATCTAGAAAATGACAACATTAGGATCTACATCCTGCAATAAAAAAAAATTGTTGTCCAAAAATCCTTTTATCTAACATCTAGAAATCAAATTCAAGGGTAGATGTATGTCCCCCTTGATTTTGCTTGCTTTACCAAGGTGGAATCAAGGTAGCATAAAATCATACTGTAGGGATCTTCCAAGTACCATGCCATGTAGTGATAGATGATTGATGATGTTGGTTGTGGAATCACAATTCCAACGCATCAAACAATGTCAAAAATAGAGTTTTGTAGCTCCCATTATGTTGTTTTGAAGAAAAGGTACTTTAGTAACTTGTAATAGAAAATAATCCTATTCTAATGCATAAGAATAAAAGTGATAAAAATAGGTTAAAAGAGGTAAAGGAGATTGAATTATCAGCTACTATTACATTTTACCTTCTTGTAGCTTGAGAGTGATGAGTTAGACAAGAAGATGTCGAGTAGACGAGATTACATGCCTTCACAACTGGATGAGCTTCGAGAGCAAGTGGCACATAGTGAGTTGTATCACAGCGTGAGTTGATTCTGTGACCTTTGGTTAGTAATTTTGTAATTATTTAATGATTTTTATGCATATATAGGTTAACTTAGGATCTTGGAAAGAAACTTTACAAACTGTCCCCTTTTTTTGTGAAGTGTCCCATTATGTCACAAAGTGTCCCTTTTGTTCATAAAGTCTCTCTTTACTTCATCCCATTTCTTTGTGAAGTGTTCCAAAAGGGTTCTAAAGTATATAGTTCCTTTAGAAAAGTATACAAGATGGAATTTAGCACACTTTCATGATGAGTAATGTAATAATTAAGGCTATTAGATGAATGTTTAGAGCATATTGTTTTGATTTTGATAGGTACACGCCCAGTCGTAGCAATGGCTAGGGGGAGACATTTAATATTTTTGAGAGACCTAGCTCCAACACTATTAGTAGAGGAGACAAAGCATCTGAAAGTAGTAGTCATCTATTGGGCATACCTTATGCCTCCCATGAGATACCACAATGCCATGTTGATGGGCCTATGAGAGTGTTGGAATACCAATACATGTACATTTCACCTGTTGACCAGGGAGATGACCATTACCCTAGAGGATTGCACTAGATTCTTCAAGTTCCTATTTAGGGAGAACTAGTATGCTTCTGAGGAGATCAGTCTTTTCACGAGTGGAAGGTCGACATGCAGTACTATCTAGATGGACCTATTCATGATGAGTGCATGAGAGCACGAATCAAGCTATTGATGCTACTATATTCGTGAGCCACTATAGTGAGATAGATTATGATGCACACAATGGAACTTGTACTCAATCTAGATGGATGAGAAACACACCTTGATGGAGGATTCATCCACTTGATTTGTGGGATGGTAGAGCACATGACGATCTATGCTTGGGGACACTGTATCTTGGTGCATCTTTATTATGATCTAGGTCAAAAAAGAATTCAAGAGATAGATAGTATGGTGCACTACTTGCTTCTATAGGTGTGGTTCCTTGAGCATATTAGATGCACCAGGCTTGTCAGTTTCCCATGTGCTATAGTTGTAGGATATCCATGAGCCTTCAACTATCCTCTACAATGCTTATGGCAGTATGGAGACTTACATTTTTGGAGAATAAAATTTAACTGACTGCAGGAGGATGAGATCCTTTGGAGACCTTATCTACTTACACTATAGTGGCCAAATCTCACAAGGCAAGTGAGGAGGATCTAGGTAGACAAATTTTTGGTTGGTAGACATGACTATGTAGTAAATCCATTCTATTATGGCTAAGTTATATGACAGTTCAGTCCAGACACCACTAAGGGCGTTCCCCTTTATTAGGAGATTAGTATGGAGTGCATAGAGGCCAAGTTATATTGTATGGATTACTATAGACCATGTTGTCAAGAGTGACTGATGATTCAAATCATGATCAACCACCACTCTCTGACACTGATGATGTCAGTAGAATAGATAAGCATGAGGAGTGGTGGTCAGTGACATGACCAACTCCTATATTTTTGATGGATGTCCTTATAGGTGATGTAGGACCAACACCAGAGAGGGAGATGAGGTAGAGGACAGGGCTGAGGCTATATGATACAAGGTTGCAGATATATTCATTGATGTTATAGATGATGAGTATTATTCAAATGTCAATCTTGACTATGAGGGCCAAGAAAGGAGAGATGAGGAGGAGGAGGAGGAGGAGGAAGAGGAGGAGGAGCCACCCTTGAGTGAGGATGATGAGGAAACAATTAAGGATTGACATGAGTGGGGAGAGTCCTCACAAACTTGTGTGACCAAATCATGTGCAATAGCCATAGTAGGCATCAATACCCATGGTCATGGAGAGGCTGTCATAACCTCCATGCCCCCTAGAAAGGATGAGGTTGACATCCCTCAGCTTGCTTGAGATATAGGTGATGATATTTTATTTATGTATTTTCTTTATGTTAGTGCTGACATTGCATATATATGAGGATGTGTACTAATTATTTACTATTTCTACCTTGTAGGAGCCTTGAGAGACTGGAAAGAGTTCTACTGATAGGTGGCTATAGAGATAGTTCCTACATCCATCGACGAGGAGGAGATGGACCCTGATTATGTGCCCCCACCGATTGTGGAGGAGGAGCTAGAGTCATTCAGACCATTTGTGAGGCTATGGGAAACATATGAGAGTGTGAGGAGATGACTCCATCAAGGTTAGACCACATGATAGTCATCCCAAACTCTAGCAAAGGTGGAGAGACTATTGGAAGAGGTATCACGACTATGGGAAGAGAGGGATGAGATAGCAAAGGAGTGGCATGTGGTTGTTGGGAAAGTACATGGTCTAGAGTTTGCACTCATAGTTAGTGGATTGCAATCATGATCACACATGATCGTCTCGAGATGTCTAGGTATTGGATCACGGGTACTAGACCCCAAGGGGTCTAGTTCTCATAGACCTTGGTGACATTGTATGTTATGATGAGATGTACATAAAACTTTTGGATATATATATATATGAGAATTCGATGTTTTAAGATTTGTCTTAATGTGTTTGAATGCTAAATGACAATGTGTTTAATTAAATAACTTGTAAAATTATTTAATTAATGGCTACATGAATTAATAGGATTGATGCAATCTAATGTAAAACATATTTTAGTTTCACTTTAGATACAACATTGTTATTTGAAGGATGGTATGTTAAATTAGATACACCTATAATTCATATAAGGATAAAAATTATCATAACAGGAGAGTTCATAGTATGGAAGCTAAAGCAATTATAAAAATAACTTAAATAATTACCTTAGGTTTCAAGAAAAACATATAATCATTTGTTGAGAACGAAGCAATGTGAAAGTATTTAGAATGTTACCAAATAACTTTAGGCAACATTGCTATATCATTCATACTATTCAAAGAGACTATAGGTAATACCGACGTAGATGTGTGGTATTAATGGGTTACTTAAGGGGTGTTCCATCTAATTATGTTAGCATGTATGCACCAGACCCAAAAGATTTTCCAATGATGTAAACGTCCTAACCAATTAGAACTGAATATTTCATGTTCGTTTGGGTTAGTATTGATGTTATGCTAATTGGTAGATAGAACTAAGTCACCCTTTTGGAATGATCAAGGGATAACATTAATGCTGTAATGATTATGATTCTATTTGTAATAAGCTTGAATATGTTCAAGAGTGTTAATGCATTGTTCCTTATAATGGGGTTCATCAACAAGTCCTTGAAGATCAAATCTTAGTGTAGGGATTTCTAACACTAAGGGAATTATTTCTTCACTACCATAGACCAAATTATAAGGTGTGGTCCCTATGGAAGATCAAACACTTGTACGATAAACCCAAAGTGTATAATGCAATTATGTGTGCCAATCCCTATGATTTTTGTTAACAATTTTCTTCAAAATTTGTTCAAGAACTTTGTTAGTTGATTCAACTTGACCATTAGATTGTGGGTAATAAGGTGTCAAAAAATGATGTTGGATATTAAAGGTCTCCAAAAATTTCTTCACTTCATTATTCTTAAATGGTGTACCATTATCAGAGACTAATGCGGAAGGAAGTTCGAAGCAAGCAATAATGTGTTCCAAAATGAAATGACATATTACCTCAGCTATGGTAGATTAAAGAGGAATGGCCTCTACCCATTTTGTGAAATAATTAGTTCTGGTGAGAGTAAAGGTATGTCTAATGGAAGAGGGGGGTGAAATTTTTCCTATAATGTCCAAACCCCAAATTGCAAAGGGCCATATCAGAAGTTGAGTTTGAATTTCACTAGTAGGAGAATGACGCAAATTGCTATGTTATTGACATCTATGACATTTGTGAATATAGTCAAATAAATCATGTTCCACGTTGCACCAATAATACCCAATACATATATGTTTTTGAACCAATGTTTTCCCTCCAAAATGTCCACCACAATCACCCTCATGGGCTTGGTGAAGTGCTAGAGGTATCTCAAAGTTTTTTAAGCATCAAAGTAAGTTACCATTGAAGGACCATTGATATATCACATCAAAAAGCATGACATATTTTGATGAAAGCTTTTGTATACGAGCATATAGGATTTTAGTTGTTGGCTCGGGAAATGTACCACTTTTCAAATAGTTTAATATTGCATCATTCCATTCACTCGAATTTTCCTCATTTTTTGTTATAACCTCATTTTGTGTGGTCATTAATCAAGGATTTCATAATAGGGAGAATAGTGAATGTGAAATATTTTGAAGAATCTTGAGGGGAGATAAGAGAAGCCACACTATCCATTGCATCCGTAGGTCAATTATCTTTGTGTGAGATGTTAACAACAATAAATGTCTCAAACTTCTCTAACAAGTGCAGGATAAGATCTTTGTACTTGGATAATTTGTCATTTTTAGCTTGGTATGTCCCATTTATTTTTTTAATTACTAATTGCGAGTCACAAAATGTCTTAATATCTTTAACACCCATTACTAAAGCAATGCATAACCCAACAATTAACTCCTGATATTCAGTTGTGTTATTTTTACATGTAGGAAATTTAATTGATATGACAAGGGAATAGGATTTCCTGTAGGTTGGATTAATATAACCTCAGCACTAAAGCTTGTTCTACACTTAGATCCATCAAAATAGAGTTCCCATATGTTAGTTGCAAGTGGTAACACAATATCATTAAGAAAAGAGTGATTTCTAGGGAAGACGAGAGGATTGTTGGCTAAGTGGTCAGTCAAGGCTGGGCCTTTGATTGATTTTTGTGAAACAAAATTAAGGTCAAACTTAGTCAACAACATTACCCATTTATCAAGACATTTTGATAAGTCTATTTTATTAAAGAGGTATTTGAGAGGATCGAATTTTTTCATGACTTGTATTTCGGCATTTAGTAAATAATGTTGCAACTTACTAATAGTGAATACAAGAGACAAACATTAATTTTTGATTGGTATGTATTGAATTTCGTAATCAATTAAGGCTTGACTAATGTAATAAATAGAATGTTATTTTTCATTATCATCTTGTTGAGCCAACAATACTATGAGAGCATGGGATGACATAGCAATGTAAAGGACAAATAGTTTGTTTGGTATAGCAGGTTGTAAAATGGGTAGAGTTACAAATTATTCCTTCAAACTCTCAAAGGCTTGTTTATAATCATAAATCCAATCAAAATGTACATCCTTCTTCAAGAGATGCATGAATGGTCAAGTTCAATCAGCTAAGGAGGTGACAAAATGACGAATAGCTTGAATTCTTCCTTGTAATGTGCGCAATTGAGAAATTTTTTGAGGTGGTGGCATATTGATTATAGCATAAATTTTCTTTGTGTCCACCTCAATTTCTCAATGAGATATAATGAATCCTAATATTTTACCACTATCCACTCCAAAGACACACTTTTTCAAATTGAGTCACATGCTATATTTATGCATACATTCAAAGATTTGTTGAAGGACATTCACATTGTCTTGTCTTGTTAAGGATTTGGAAAGGATGTCATCAACATATTTAATATTTCAAGATTTTATGTATATAATCATGGAATATCAATTTCATTTCTCTTTAATAAGTAGCACCCATAGTCTTTAATCCAAAAGGAATCATAACCCAACAAAATGTTCCCCAAACAGTTGTGAATGTTGTCTTGTATTGATCTTGTGGGTTTATGAAGATTTGATTATAACTAGAAACTCCATCCATGAACGACAACAAAGCATGTCCACTAGTTGAATCCACAATCATGTCGATATTAGGAAAAATAAAATCATCTTTTAAGGAAGCTTTATTCAAGTCACGAAAGTCTGTGCATATCCTAATACGATTATCAGGTTTAGCAATTGCGACAAAGTTTGAGATCCAAGGAGAATAATCAATAGGTCGAATGAAACCTACATCAAGGATTTTTTCAAGTTCTCATTTAACGTGCAAGGAAATCTTAGGATTCATTTTGCATATCTTTTGTTGAATAGGCTTAGAATTTTTAGCAAGAACAATGTTATGCATGACTACTTTCAGGTCTATTCTTGACATATTGGAATATTTCCAAGCAAAAATTTTAGGAAAATCAATAAGCAAAGATGTAGCATCCTCTTGTTCTTCATTGTCAGGGCACTTCCCAATCATAATAATTTTTTCTTTATCATCAATATCCATTGTTACATCAACTATATCTCCTAAGGGGAGTGCATTAGACTTAGGAATTTTAGGATCATATGGTTCTTGATTAATATCACTATATTTTTGCTTGGTACTTAACATGGCATAGGTAACATTTCTCATGGAAGAAGAGGGCCTAACAGAAGATCCTAGCATTTGTTTCAAGGCTTCGTCACCTTCAACATACTCCCAAGACGGTGATGAATCCATATCAAGAAATTTAGGATTCATTATTGTAAGATTAATTTGTGGTTTACAAGAGATGGTGTTGATGTTGAGCGATGGGTGTTAAGCTTCTTTTGTTGTGTTAAAAAAATAATATCCTAAACTAGTATTTTCCTACTATGTATTAGGTTCAATAGGGACATGAATTCCTTGCTCATTCTTTTCACATCCTTTACCATTATATCCCAATTGTTTTACAATCTTAGAACACCAACCATAAAGTCATTCCATTTCTATTGGATCGAGTGGGGGTTGATAATCTATCGCATAATTTTTTTTTGTGTAAGTAGTGTTTTTTGCCAAGGTAGATGAAGTTGATGTTGGGGAGTATTTATCCAAATTCTAAGTGATCATAACTCTTGATTTTTCTTGATTTTTCTTGTTTTTCATCTTCTTTTTGTGTATGTATTCATCCATGAATGAAGGTGTGAATTCTTAGGTACCCCAATCATCACCTAATAATTTAGAGATAGAGTTTGCATCTTGTTTATTAGTCTTGAGGGGTTCTATGTGAGATGTTGGAATTAAAGTATTCATAGGAATCTTTCTTCCTTTTTCAAGTCGTAAGCATATTTCAGGCTCGTGGTCTATTGCAACTTGATAAATTTTGTTTTTATAAACATATTTCATTACTCTATGGAGGGTTGAAGGTATCACATGCATCTCATGAATCCATGTCCTTCCCAAAAGAATATTTTATGCAAGATCATAGGGCATAACATGAATAGGAGTTTTCAATGTGACTACTCCAACTATGATAGGTAAAGTGATTATACTGATTAGTTTCTTTGTAGTATTTTAAAATCCTCTAATAGATATAGAATCATGTTTGATTTTTGATTTATCTACAAGTAATCGATCGAGGAGTTTGACAGTACACACATTAAGGGAAAAACCATTGTCAATAAGGGTTTGTTTGATGCCTATTGTATCATATTGAGAAATTATCATAAAGGCTTCATTTTTCTTCCTTAATTCTAGTAGAGGAAGCTCATGTTGATGAAAGGAAATGTCTACATTCATTGTATTCATTCCATGTAGAAGAGCAACCAAATCAGTTACGTTTGTACCAGGAGGAACCTCTATTTGTTGTAATGTCGTTTGGAGTAGAGAATGATAACTTAAGGAATTTTGAAGAAGATCCCAAAGGGATATTTTGGTGGGGGTGTTCTTAAGTTGCTCAATAAGATCATACTCTCATAATCAGGTAGCACTAGGTAGTGTGGTAGTGAGAAAAGGTAAGGAGGTGGGGGTTGGTTGTGAAGGTTGCTGATTATTTTGAGTATAATGGGTGTGGGAAACAACATCATGTATAGGTGGGTAAAGGGTAAACTCAGGTTTAGGTGGGGTTTGAGGTTGATGTGAAGGTGGATAAAGAACAAGTTGAGGTTGAATGACATTGACATCTTGTCTTTTAGGTTTCTTACAACAAACCTTACTAGATGGATTTTGTGAGATGAAGTCCTCAAGGGCTTCATCTAACATAGCAAGTTCATCACTACTAAAAGGTTTGGGAAATGAGGTGTCATTAATTGGTTTAGGGTTATCATCACAAGTCTTAGTGGATGAACTTAGTGAGAGAAAACCTTGTAAAGATTCATCTAACTTATCCAAGTCATCACTACTAAGAGTTTTGGATGATTTAGTTTTCCTAAAGTGCATCATTGTTTTGAGTGGTTCATCAGTTTGTTTAATGTTTTTGTTTGTGTTTTCTAATGAATTTGATCAAATGAACTAGGAACTAATGCTAAAAAATTAACATTGCAAAAATATAATGCTATCCATAAGTTCCATGAAATTAAATAATGCAAATGATTTGAATAGAATAGAAAGTAATTGTAGCAAACTAAAAGTGGAGAATAGGAAATTGAATTCTAAAAATAGTAATGCAAAAGATGTATAGGGATTGATTCACCCATGGTGGTGAATGAGTCCCAGGAAAGGTATTTTAAATATTTTGCTGAATTTTTTGAATTTTTTCTATGTGTTCAAGTGTGTACAATGCAGGGAAGTAATGTAAATGCAAAATTTTGTGATGATTTGATGAAATGAAATGCAATGATGAACTCTAAATGATAGTTTCACTAATGTAATTTTGTTAATCACTAGGATGCAAAAAAAATGCAAAAGTTAATGCAATGATTCATAGGATATAAATTTAGATGTAAATTAGAAAGATTGTGTTCAATGTGTAGGTTCACCAAAATGGAAACAAAGATTTTGGCACTTGAATGTTATATGCTCCCTCTAGGGTTTTTCACCTAAAAGGAGATAAGATTGCAACCAAAATACAATGTTTACACTCAAAGAGGGATATGACATAGATGCAATATGCCAAAATTAAGTAAACTAAATGCAAAGAGCTGAAAAATACTATTGATTATGTATGTGAAACTAAGGAATATGAAGTGTTTGAAAACCCAGTGTTGTTTGCAAAAACCTAAAAAAGAAGAATAAAAATGCAAATAGAACAAAAGAGAAAGCTACAAGACTTAATGTGTGAACCTGTAAACTTGATGAAGACTAGAAAATATTCTAAAAAACTGGAAATGTGGACTTTTTGACTGACTGGAACTCATTTTCCACCCTAGGCGAATTAGTCCTAGATCATGGTTTATGTCCAATATCCTATTTCTGCCAAATGGGTACTAGAATCTATATTATAATCTGATAGGAGCCTCTAGTGGGACTCATTCACTATCCATGGTGAATTAGTCCTTTTTTTCTTCTTCTGGGAATTCAAGTTTCAGATCTGCACTTTGTCACCTATACAACACTTCTTGATGGAAACTCAGATCTAAATCTTTGAAAAACACTTGTAAAACAACTTGAAATTTTCTTTCTAATGGTGGGGTTTCCTTGGTCAAACCCCTCACTTGGTAGTTAAACCTTGAATGGATAAAATCTACATAAAACTAGCCCTAAATGTGTCTAAGACTAGGAAAATTTGAAGTAAGATAAAAATTTATTCTAATGTGCTAAAATATGATAATCCAATATGATTTTAATGATGCAATAATTCAATTCAATAAACCCTACAACATATCAAATGAATGTAAATGACATACAAACCTTAAAGCTGAAGATAGAGAGAAAATGGAAGATGGAATCACTTTGAAAACAAGTTGACCATAAGGTGTGATTTGATGGCTAGTTGCATGTCCTCAACTGGTATTTCTCCATTATTCTCCATAGGAATCCATCATAAACTCTTTACAATGTTAGATCTTGAATGGTAAGTGCACTTGAAGACTTGCAAAAACCCTATCTTTTTGTCCAAAAACTTCAACTCTTTTGTAGAAATTCTATTGAATCTTTTTGTGAAAGATATTTTTCTCTTGACTCTTGATTTTGCTTTGTAAAATTGACTAGGATATGTGAAAAATGACCTAATAACACATATTTATAGGAAACAGTACCTAATTTCTTGTTATTAAGACCTAAGAGGCCAACATCCACTAAAAATTTAAATTAAGTCAATGAGTTTCCTGCTTAAAAATGAAAATTCCCCCAAAAGGGACTCATTCGCCACCCTTGGAAAATTGGTCCCACTAGAGGGGACTCATTCACCCAAGGTGGTGAATGGGTCCCACATAAGGTTTTCATACGTGGGTTTTTATGATATGATAGTTTTAAGCATTATTTGTTAGGATTTATATGATTTTTGAGTGAAATGGGCCTCTAGATAAAAAATAATGAACATTAGGGGCCTATAAATGTAGTTTTTAAGAGGTGATTGGTGCAAGGGTTTCTAAAATAAGACTTACTTAGGCCATATATTGTACTTTCTATAAAGGAGTACAATTTTTGTGTCCACAATGACACACACCAAGTCAAAAGGAAGGAGAAACTCTTAACGTCCAATGGGAAAGTTTGTAATCCTTATAAGGTCAACCTGTAATGTAGCTTATGGAAATAAAATTTAAGCCTTAGTACCATTTTTGGTTTGTGTCAACTAGTTTGAACTTTTTTGGGTAGCATATAAAATTAGGAAAACATTTCGATTGTAAGGATCATGTTATGTTATTGTATCTTATGGGAACTTTATGTTCAATTGATCTATGAATGGAAACCCATAGGAGATTGAGATTAGTGGAGAGAAACCTATTGATTGCTGGAATCAAAGGATGAAAAACATTTTATTCTTGAATGCATTCTCACTCAAGGAGTGCATTTGAGCTTCAAGTTTATAATATAGTTCATTTTTTTGTGAGTGCATCATTTAATGCAGATCTGTATGTGTTATTTGTTGCTATTGTAATGACTGCCATAACAATTCTTTGGTTGCACAAATATTATCATAATCAATATCAATATCCTTTGAATGTGAATGTTTTACTTATATGATTATTTGGAGTCACTTACCAATATTTTGAATGTCCTTGAATGCCAATGATTGTGTGATTTTCTATCGTTTGACTATTTTGGGTACATTTAAAATTAAATAAATAAAATATAAATAAATTTATTTTTGGTCTTTTTATTTTTAATGAACTACACATATTAAGCTAATAATCCAATAATAGAAAAATAGTTAATAAATCAAGTCAAAATATTTGTTTTTAACTTGGGTAAATTGACTAATCAATTAAAATTAATCAATGAATATTCTAAGTAGAAGAAGTATTTTTTTATATTTTCTTTTTGAATACAAATACTTAGTAGCCAATTTCAATTTAATTGAATGAATATAAAAATCTATTGGAAAGGTGAATCTAATTATTGTTGGCCTCCCACAATGATTCAATAACTAGGCCTTTACAACCATGATTCAAAGATTGGACATCTAACCTAAATAACTATGTCAATCATCATGAAGGTGCATTTAACTTGTCAATGCAGGGACATAAACTTGAAATGGGTTAGCACTGTATGTGCACAAGGAAATCAAAGTAGCCATGTCTACACTACAACTAAGAAAAACACAATACTGGAAAGTAAACTACTTGGAAAGAAATAAAGCAAGACTAAGCATCAATTAACAACTATGCTAAGTTGAAATGCATAACAAGAATAAAGATCATGGCGAACAAATAGGAAACTATTCTATTTTCTTTGGCTGTAAGAATAGTCATAGAATAGAATTCTAGTGGCTACAAAAATAATTGATGCCAGATTTTGAACTAAGTACAAAAAAGGAAATAATAACTAAACTAATCACTCTAAAGAATGGATTACTCACCAAGTGGGTCCCCTTGGATGAGTATCCACTAAAAATAATATAAACTCAAGTGTTTAAACTTGGACTATCATCTCATTCATTGAAAAATGTGTAAACAGAGTGGCAACATGGCTGTATTGAAAAATGGAGAATTCTTAATACATCATCAATATCATCTAACAACAAAAAGTAAGAAATAAGAACCCCAAAGAAGAAGATTCAAATCCTTCTTTATACTACCAGCTAAACAGGGTGGTCAACTCCCACTAATTGAGAGCACGCCCTTAGGGAAAATGAGGAAAAGAGTGGCAAAGTGGTTATGTCTGTAGGGAGTCCAATCAGACATGCATGCTCAAACATGGACTCAACACTATAGTAACACCGATTATTGTTCAATTCCATAAATACAAGGTAGATACAATTGACTATCATGGGGAATCCACTTCCATCATCCTTCAGTTGACTCCTTGAATGATTCCTCTGCATAACCATCTGACAGTTTCCTTTGTCAACTTAGCATCCAAAAATTGTGTCTTGCATAGAAATCTCAGTACGCATAATAATTGCACATCTATAATCGACTTAAAGAGCATTCATCAACCATACACAAAATCAATATAGATAATCCACATAATATGCCAATGTCATGAAAACTTCACATAGATAGGGTTAAACTCAATGTCATTGGTTTGAGGGAAACATTATGCAAATATTAACACTTAACTGCTAAAGTTCTTGACACTGCCAACAAATAGACTATAGATTCTACCCAAAATTTGACCAAAAACTAGGCCTATCATTCCCCCCAACCTAACGTCTTGTTGGTCCTCTAGCATTAGAAGGGTTGTTCTTTTTTTTTGGTCAAAGATCTGAAGTTTGCAACTGCTAGTTTGCCAGCATTTGTCTTAGTAGAGTGTAAGTCTGGATCCCAATAAAATACTCCCAATCTATCAAATTTGTTCCATCTTTTCCTTTTTGCAGCAATATCATATTGGTATAATCTATAGTTTGGTATTGGCCACATGAGAATGGGTGGTTGGAAACTCAGGGGAAGCCAAA
Organism: Sequoia sempervirens; assembly: GCA_007258455.2. Lineage (NCBI taxonomy): Eukaryota > Viridiplantae > Streptophyta > Pinopsida > Cupressales > Cupressaceae > Sequoia > Sequoia sempervirens. Next base: position 127,012,539 of record VDFB02193867.1, read on the forward strand.
ATCTCCCATTTGTTCTACAATTTGGATATACCTATCAATTCACTTCAATGTTGCAACATAATTGTGAATAGAATGGGGCTCGACTTGTTTTATCTCATCTGCTAAAATATTCCATAGTTGGGCCAAGTATCCTCTTACAAGCTCCTCTTTTGTTGCAACATTGACATCATATTAAGTGTAGACAACTTCAATCTAGGGCATGATTTTGTCACCATAGCTTGGTCTGAGAAGTATCCTAAGCCATTCTTTATGAATATCCCTTGGGTGGATTGACTCAGCCCTGATGGCTAAGGGGATGTTAGATTCCATTTTCTTATAAGCATTGTTCTACTCACCCAAATTAATATCATTTTGTACCCAAGACATAAATGCTCTCAGCTGAATATCCCCAACTTATAGCAACAATTTCCAATCATGATCCTACGTGACAACATAATTGTGCAAATAGAATTCACATAACAAATTTTTCATCTCAGGGGAAGCAATCCTATAGGACTTGAAGAATTTTGTAGGGGTTTCAATGGAGGGGTTTAAACCTGAAAAAAAAAATTGACAACTTGAAAGAGAGATATTTCTCTCTCAAGTGTAGGGCATAAACCCTTGGAGGAGCTTTGCATTCTAGAATTTGTGGCGATTGGATCATAATTTTATCTACTTTCTTCTTTGAGGTAGCAATCTCCTCACTTTTCTCCTCAATAACCTCATCCCTCTTTTGGATTTCATTTTATAGTCTCTTCCTCTCTTGTTTACATTCTTCCTCCATCATTTCTATTTCTTTGTATAAATTTAAAATTGCTCCATGAGCCATAAAATTAGGAGGGTTATGAATTCCTACCAATGGTTTTGTTGATGGCTGCTCCCCATATGGTACTATTTGCATGAACTCGGGTTGTCTAGTTGTCTTTGGTTGTGGGGGTACTATTTCTTTGCCCCCTTATTCTTGTAGGAACTCTTATTCTTATTCCTAGTTTTGATCTGGCTCTTGCTATGCTTCTTGTTGTGGCTATAGGAACTCCTACTCTTGTTCTTGGTTTTGTTGCAGGAACCCCTGCCATCCTCAAACTCCTCTATGATATTAGCAAGGTCTACCAGTGTTATTTTTGTTTCTCTCTCAAATATATACTCTTCTTTTTCTTCAACATGCTTTTGTTCCATTCGAGCTTCAATGTTTGCATGTGATGTATCACCATGCCCAAGGATTTCCTGTGAAGGCATACAAAAAGTTGGCCCAGCTGGTTTTGACTTCCTTGGGGTGCTCTTACATTTCCCTTTGGCTACAAGATGAATAGGTCCAACCTTTCTCTTCCTAACACTCGACATCTCTTTCTCTACATGTTGTGTTTGGGCTTTTTCTTTCCCTTTTCTTATTTTAGCCTCTTTCCTCTGTGCCCTACTTCTTATTAGGGTTTGTAGGGGAAAATCATCATTAGAATTAGATGAAGAGCTTAATTTTTTCTAAATGCTTTATTTTAGAGGAACTAATGTTTATGGTTTCTTCTGTTGCTATAGGAGGATTCATACAAGAACTAGCACCAAAAGTTGAAGCACCAGGAGTGGCTTCAGCTATGCTTAATCTTCTACTAACCCTCCGAGGTTGGGGTAAAACCCTAGGTTGTAGTTCCTTAGGTTTAAATTAATTAACATATAAAAATTCTTCCTAGGACATCTCAGATACACTATGCAAAGATTTATTAACCAATAATTTTATCAAGCAATGGTGGGAGACAGAGTTGTCCCTACCTTTTTATGTTTTGGCTGCCATGATGGAGAGAAGACTGTATAGAACTTTGGGCATTTTCATCCTCCTTTCATGCCTCATGTGGCTTAGGAGCTTGAAATGTACCAAATGGAGGTTTGAAAAACATCCCTCATAAGTGATATACCTTATAATGTAGACAACTACCTACTTCCATGGTTCAGGCAGAGATGTCCTCTTTGCACCATATTTATCTATGCTAATTGGCAGGTTGCCATGTGTTGTAAATTTTACTCTAGCCGACCTGGCATCCCTAGAGGTAGGGTAATGCTCACCATCAATAGGTGGGTATGTGCATGATCATGATGGGCCAAAAAGTGGCAATATGTAAGTGATATGATAGCCCATGTGGCTGACAACTTTTTTAACCCAAAATTGATGAAACAAAAAGGGTTTTTAAAGGAGATTCTCAACTTTCCAGCAATATAAATTATTCTTCACTTTGAATTTAATAGATAATTATTATTCATTTTCTATTTGAATTACAACTAAAGTCCTGATTGATAGGCTAATTGAAAAACATTTATAGCTTTCAAACGGTATCACATTTTTTGAATCCAAAACATGTTTCACATGTAATATAGGATTAAAAAAAAAATGTATTTTATGAAGTTTTGACAATGTTAAGGTGGTCAGACATATGAGATTCTATATTTTTGAAATGTTGTGATAAAAAATTCATAATTAATTATTTACTTGGAAAAAAAAAAATTCATCACATTGAGATATGAGTTCTCTACTTACATCTAAAATCTTATAAAAAAATATTATCATTTTATTGTGGTTAGGGTGGTCAGATAGACACGTACTTCTTATTTTTTCATTGAAATTTAAGTACTATTACATTGAAATTTCAAATTTTCACTTAATAGACTTAAAAATAAATAAATAAACCTAGTAGTTTAGAAACTACATTCAATTTTCTACATATTCTATTTTTACATATGTTTGAAATAATATAGATAACTTATTCAAAATTTTACATCAAGTTGCCTAACTCTAATTTTTCTGAATTTTTTGCCACTTAAGGGTTTGTTTTTCCCATGATGATCCTACACATACCCAGGTAACCCTAAAACTTCTACAATTCTCTCTTCAGTTGCCACAACTTCTAACCCTTTTACTGTGGCTTTTCCTTCAAAGAATGTTTGAGTGAATTCAAGTGCAATGCCTTTGCCAAAGCCATCCAACTTCATGAAATAATAAAACCATCCATAGTGTTGAAATTTTGCTAGGAATTATGTATCTTGCAACAAAAAGTCATGAACTAAGGGCTCATACTGAATTAAGCCACCACCCATTGTCTAAAATCATTGTTACTCTACAAAATTTCTTCCCTTTGCAATTCCTATCTAAAAGCCAACACCTTTTTGTGAAATTTACACTACCAGTGTCAACTGAATTTCCTTCTTTGTCTATTTTTTCACCATTTATTGCTTATAACTCAAGACTACGATAGGGCAATTAAGGCAAGAAAAGGGGTAATAAATGAGAGCAATGATTGAAATAATTGGTGGCTCAGTTAACATCACCTGACACATGTGAGCCAAATTTTCAAATCAGCTTATTTAAATTTTCTGACATAGCCAAATTATGATTTGAGCCAAATTATGATTTGACACATGAGGAGTATATTTTCATTTTTTAATCCCCCCTAACCTAAATTTGGACATGTGTCCACACATGTGAGAAGGGAGTGGTGAATTGAAAAGAAGTTATGACATATTATGTAATCACCTATAGTAACATTCCAAGATTAAATAAATGCACTTAAAAGGTAATTAAAAGATGAGGATTACTGTGTACATACTTGAGCATGCAAAGGATGTGTCACAAAGATCATGGAGAGAGTATCATTTCACCTTTTTTAGAAATAATTGAGCAATTACTAAAAGTGAAGCAAAGGAAAGTGAGGTAGAATGAAATGATGTAAGAGAGAGAAAGGTGATATAGATGGACAGATGGGTAGATGGGTGAATAAATGTATTTCCACTAAAGTGGAAATATTTATTATGAAAAGTATGTACCTTAATTTAGCCAAAAGGAGGGATGCTAGGCCCACCACTTTCGGCTACAAGAAGCTTGAGTGTTGAATGCTAGGTGAATTGTTGTAGGAACTTTTCCTTGGAGGCTGGATTATGATATAATCTGAGACGATGACCATTAACAAGTAACTTGAAGATAATAGGGTCAATAGTGGTGAGCTGAACAACTCCATTAGGAAAGACCTTAGCAACTTTGTATGGTCCTAACCACCTTATTTGCAATTTTCTTGTATTTTCCCGATACTTTGAGTTATATAACAATGCCCAGTCACTTGGCTAAAACTTCTTCTCTTTGATAAATTTATCATGCCATCTCATCCTCTAATTTTGCACTACTTCAGTGTGGTGCAAGGTTGCTCTTATTATCTCATCCAAAGAATTTAGCTGCATGACTCTCTCTTGTTGTTCTAAGACTACTCCTATGGCATAATTTGAGGCATTTGTATGAATGTGAAAAGGGATCTCCCAATTAGGTCCTTTCAAAGTAGGAGCATTGGTCAAGGATTCCTTTAAATTAGAAAATGCTCTATCATAGTCTTCTATCCATTGGAATTCAACATCTTTTGTTAGGAGAGTGTAAAATGGTGTTTCCATTTTGCTGAAGTCATTGATAAACTTCCTATAATATCCTGCATGTCCAAAGAAACTCCTAACATCCTTTTGTTTTACAGGTGTAGGCAGATCAATAATTACCTCAATTTTTGCAAGGTCAACTTGGATTCCTTTGTGAGAAATTTAGTGGCCAAGAACTGCACCCTCTTGCATCATCATGAAGCACTTTTCACTATTCAGGGACAAGTTTTGGTCTTCACATCTCTATAGGACCTTCTTTAGATTTTCCAATGCTTCATTAGCAACATAGGTAGTAAATTAATCCATTGAGATCTTCATGCAGTTAAGGGAGATGTCTGAAAATATGCTAGTGCTTGCTCTTCAGAAAGTTGCAAGTTCATTGCATAGGCCAAAAGGAAGTACTGAATAGGTATACATTCCACATGGGTAGGTGAAGGTCATCTTCTCCTAGTCTTTGGGTGCAATTTGAATTTGGTTGTAGCCATTGAATCTGTCTAGGAAAGAAAAGTACTATTTTCCTACAAGTGAGTCCAAAACTTGATCTACAAAAGGAAAGGGGAAATGGTCTTTCTTAGTGGCAGCATTAAGTTTTCTGTAACCAACAAAAAGACACCATTTTCCTCCCTTATTTGGCATGATCACTAATGGATACACCCACTAGATGTTTGAAATAGGATAGATAAATCCATCATCTAATAATTTCTACAGTTCTATTTTAACAATTTCTCTCAATGCAGGGTTGATTCTTCATTGGGGTTGCCTTACTGGTTGACAATCATCTCTGATGTAGATTCTATGAGTGCAAAGCTTAGGAACTAGTCCCTTCATATCATGATAGTCCCATGCAAATGCATGCTAGTGAGACTTTAGTAAGTTTTCCAATTGCAATTGTTGTTCTTCACTTAACTTGTTAATATTCAAATATCTTCCTTTAGAAACCTATACTTGAATAGTCAATTCTATCATAGCTACTTCATTAACACATGGTACCTTTAGTTCATACAGTAGTAATGTATAGAACATGCCTATTGTTGTAGGAAGTTTGTTTGTAGGAACATTGGCTACAAGAAGATCATATGCAAGAAGAATGTCTGCAAGAAGAAAAAGTAGAATAGGTAGAAGTGTTTTCATGGGATTAGAAGAACTAGATGTATGAGAGGATGATGCTTCCCCAACTTCACAACAGTTCTAAATTATACTAGATAACACTTCATCTTCATCTTGAAGCTATAAGAAAGGACTTCTACCTAACATCATGAGTTGCACCACTAAGTTAACTTCCTTGGCTTCTTCACCAACATGTGGCCATATAGAATCTTAATTATGGGTCAGCTAAGTAGGAGGATAAAGAACAAGATTTTTAGTATTATCGCCATTAGAAATAGTCATTTCGCCTAACCAACACCCAATATAAGTTTTTTTGGTTGCTAACCATGGCCTTTCAAGAATGATAGGATATCCTCATAGGCTGGCCTTAAGAGAGAGAATCATGAGATCTGTTGGATACTCCAAAGAGTCTAGAATTACCATAAGGTCTTCTACTATACCATCAAGCTCCACAATAGGACTATCAACAAGCTGCAGGACAGTAGGAGTAGATATCATGCTTGCAAAATTTAGTTGTTGTAGGATGTCTCTATTCATCACATTGATTATTGCCCCCAAATCAATCAGGGCATTCTTTACTTAGATGTAGCACCCCTCCATTTTGCTTGTTGGATCGATCATTGTTTTTATGCATTCTTCACTTTTGTTAGCACTCTGATTTTGGCACTTGGTCACTTTTGACCACTATCTATTGAGTGATGTAAACATTATATTTTGATGTGATGGGATTGTATTTAGATGTTATCATTATGCCATGTTTTGTATTTGCATAACACTGGTTTAATTTAAAATATTTTATGCTTTAATTATATTGTGGTTGTTAGAATCATCAGTTAGTAATTGTGTATTGGTGAAGGGGATGGGATTGTATAACTCGCTTGCGAGTGCCCTACGATTCTGAGATTTCCTCTTCACAGTGTGTTTGATCATACTATACATATATATATATATATATATATATATGCAAGTCGATGTACTCTTTGTTTGCAGGTTGACAGGTACATGACATTGACTCCACCTAGTTCATAGGTTTGAGCGTGTCCATTGACCAACAGAAATTGATTGGGAGACAGCAGCTAGGTTTTCCGTGCCAAGTAGTCACCCTAGTCATAGCGTGTCATCGAGTTGTTGTCGGGTTGGTTGTGTTAATTTGGTCCATTTCACTTTGAGTATTTATTTAATTGCAATTTATAGAGGTTATTAAATGGCTTGCATAGTTAAATTGATGTGTAAATGTATTTAATTGCAATGTTGAAATGTTATTTATTTTATGGATTGATTTGATTTAATTAATACATTTAGAATGAGTTTATTGATTAATTGGATTAACGGTGTTTTATTAAATGTGATAGTTGTTTTGGGCAATTATTGGAAATTATGATTTAATTAAAATCAAAGTAGAAATCATGTCCGGATAGTAAGAATTAAATTAAAATAAATAAATAAAATGAAAAATGTATTCTTAATTTCACTTTTGAAAATTGCTAATGAAGTAAATTATTTGCAAAGATGGTATTCTTTTGTTTTAAAGAATTTTGAAAATTGCATAACATTTCCATTGGAAATTTGAAATTTGTTTTAAGTTTAGAAAATAGGAAATATCCTCCAAAATCCCAATAAATTTAGTGGGTGGGATATTTTTGGGGGTTGACCAAATTTGGGGAAATTCTATGTAAGAAAGGAAAAAATTCATTTGCTGGGGAATTTTTGGTTTGCTTTGGTGGGGAGTTGGTGGTGGAAAAATTTTGGAGTTGAAGGAGTGCTTGGATTCTCCATTGTTGAAAGCTTCAAATTTAGGGAGAAAACACAAGGTTCCTTCCTTTCTCTTTTCTCCTAATTTCTTGCTTCATTTTGAAAGAATTTTAAATTTTGGAAATGCTATTTTAGAATCAATAGAAAACAAGGAAAATGCATTCAAACTTGCAAATGTGTGATGGAATTGGAAATGGAAACTAAACAAGAATTTACACCAAGAAATAGGATGAAAATCAAAGAAAACTCTATTTCAAAACTAGATTTTGAAACCCTTCTTGTTGTTTTAGAAAATAAATTTTGTTCTTGCAATAGATTTGGATTATTTTCACAATTTGAATTAGAAATTAAAATCTGGGTATATATATTTGTGAATATACCCATGCATATCAATACATGGATATATTCACAAATATATATAAAAATATAATTGTTATATTTGAAAATTTTGGATTTTGGGTTAAACCTAGAAAAATACCCTATTTTTTTGCCATGGGCAATGCAGGGAATAAAAAATAAAATAAAATAAATTTTTGTTTTGTTGTTGTGGGGTGGGAGGTCAAACCCCACTACCACATACACAAGCCATGGCCAGAATAGCCACGGACTGTGTGTATTACACACAGGTCGTGGCCGAAACGGCCACGGACTGTTTGTTAAACAGACAGGTCACGACCAAACAGCCACATACTGTGTGTAAACACACACAAGCTGCAGCCAGTTAGGGCTTGTAGGCTTTCAAACGGAAATTTTGGATTTCATGTTACTTTATTTTATATGATTCATTTGATATTTATTATTTAATATTATATTAATATTAATATATAATAATATATAATATATTATATATATAATATTATTATAATATTTAAATAATAATTATATAAAAGAACTAAGTTTATATATATATATACTTGTATGTGTATATGTATATATATACAATGTATATATGTATACATATTATATTTATATATATATATATTTAAAGTAAATTATTTTATTGGATTGATTAAATGGCTTTAATATTGAGGAGATTTAAATATTTAAATGAATAAAATATATTATAAGTATATATACATTTAATATATATATATACTTTTAGGTATTTAGACATTTAATGGAAATGTATTTTTGGTATAGATGAATTTTAATTAATTAAATTACTCTAAGTGGAATTAAAGATTAATTAATTTTAGTCAAATGTTTTATTTAGTACAATGTTTGAATATGAAGATAATTGCAAAACGTAGAGTTAATGATTGAGTTATTTTAATCGAATGAGTTTATCTATTAAAATATTTTCATGATGATCATGAATATAATTGTGAAATCTCAAGTAAATGAATGTCCTATTTTAATCAAATAACTTGAATTATTAAAACGCATTGATTATAGAATTTAATTGTGAAACTTAGAGTAAGTGATTGATTTGATTTTAATCTAATGTTTTATTTCTCAAAATGATTTGATTATGGAATTTAATGGTTAAACTTAGGATAAATGTTTGGCTTTTAATTACTTCAATGTCATGTAATGAAATTAGACTATTTGATTGGAATATTGCAAATGATGAAAACTGTGATTGACTGGATCTAGGGAATCCGAACATTATCTTATTTAATTTTTCAGAATGCATTTAGTGTTTAATAGTTCTTTCTCAATGTTGTGAAAATAGAGTGAATGTTTTGAAGTCTTCCAGATAGGGGTTCATTAATAGTTTTGGGTTGTCACTCTGTTAGTCAACCTTGGGTTGTTTTGGGTAATGTGTGTAGCCGTAATTTGTTGTTTTACCTGGTTTTCACGAATGGGGATAGTTTGTGTCTCCTTGGATTAAAAGTGGTTTTTGTGGTTTGTGCCTCCTTTGGAAGGAGTGAATTATGTGTTTTGTTGCCTCCAATATTTGGAGAGGGTTTTGACTTTTGTTGGCTCCAGTGTTTGGAGTGATTTTTATTTTTGTGTTCCTCCTAGAGTTAGAGTGGTTTTATCATATTGGTATGCACTTGAGATTACCTTGGTGATTGGTTTTATTTGGTATGTTGTCAAGTAGAAGAGTGGCTTTTGTTAGGGGCCAGAGCCCAAAGAGGTAAACTAGGAAACCTTTAGAAGTGGTTTAATTAGTGATAACTAAATAAATGTACTTAGATGTTAGGTAGTATTTCACACTAATTAAGATAATTGAGCCTCGCTCATGGACCCAAGGGCTTGTTTAGATTTGGGATGAGATGGGAAGGCCTGGAATGGCAAGGTCATGGTAGAGGTCATGGTCGTGTAGGCGGTCGAGGAGGTAATTAGCAGGATACACCTCCCATTGTTCCCCATGTTTTAGATCTTGAGGAGCAGCATGCTTCTCAATTTGTACTAGAGGTTGGTAGTCAGCATCAAGATCCACCAAGGATTAGGAATGCTTTGTTGCATTGTTTTTTAGAGGAGACTCTAGCTCTTCTAGGCCCAAGGCAGGATAGTGAACATGATCCTATAGGTGAGTAACAACAACCTTCGCAATCAAGGAAACAAAATTCTTTGTCCCAACATGATAAAAGTTGGAAGCAGAAGAAAAGAGATCAGAGTAGGATACGATCGCATCGTAATCGATGCAATCAAACTAGATAGAGATCTCAGTCAGCATTCAGTGGTGGTGGTCTTCCATGACCTAGTGTCTCTCTAGGTGTTTAGGGATTTAGTAGAGGGATAGGATGTCTTGCTTGTGGTCAACAGGTGCCTTCTCAGAGTGGACAGTATCAGAGTTCATAGTTTACCTTTAGGGGTGGTGTTCAGCAGTTGAGCACACCTTCTGGAGGTAGAGGTTATGGCAGAGGTACTAGGTCTTTCACATGTGGCCAAAGGGTCATATTGCTAGAAAGTGTCCCAACAGGGGCACATCTGAGTTTTCTCAGGGACCAGTGGCATCTAAGCCAGCAGTAGGAGATGTGAGCAGATCGTATAGGGAATTCATTGCAGTGGATACCCATCAGGGTGAGCATCTGGGTGTAGTTCGTTGGTGTATTTCTGCACCAAGGTTTGCTTGCACCAACCTGCTAGAAGACTTCTCTCTATCTTCAACCAAGAACCTATTAATTTCTAGGCTCTGACTAGACTTAGATCATTAACTAAGCCTTACTTCAACTCTATTACAAGATTCTCTCCTTGTGCTTAACCTTGAAGGACTTAACACCATTTAAATTTGTAATCTTCTTCCCAACACCTAGAAGGATCTAAGTGCCAACTTCATTATCAATGTTGTACTCCTTGTAGGGGTGTTAGAAACTCTATTTCCTCACATTTCACATTCAATTGAATGCATCTTGGAGGGTGTTTAGTCTTCAAACTACCTAATCTCAAGAAATTGCTTTGGTGAGGCCTAATTCTTAGTAGCCCTTACCAGTCACTTTTTTTCCTTTCTTGCTTAAACTTGACAAACAACCTAGCCAATAAATGGAACTTTCAGATACCCTTTTGAGTCCTTTAAATGTTTCACAGGGTGTTAGACCCCTGTCTCATCTATACTATGGTTTCCTACAAAAAAGGGTAAAAGGGCTAATTGACCCAATTCCTAGGGTTTTACTACTCTTTCGCCAGTTTCTCACTCAAAAAGATTGTTCACGCCCCAATTCTCTCAGCATTCTTAGGTCTGGTCATACCCCACCTGGGACTATCCTTGTTCCACATAGTGGTTCCTTCCCCTGCCTATTCTCTTTATCTTTTCTTCCTCAAACCTCTAACCAGACTGTTCTAGCTCGCCTAGTGTTTGAGTTTTATAATATTAGCTCCATTCCCTATGATTCCTACTGCTACATATATACAAGTGATTGGTTCCCCTTCCATATTCAACTAAACTCAGGAAGATCCTGTGGTCAGTGTTTATGGGGGAGCCATTCTAAATCTCAATACTCAAAATAGAGAAAACAACCCTCTATAATCTAATTTATAAATTCAAAACAACAATCCTACTCTAAGCAACCTGAACACGAAAGGAAAGTGACTCAAAACTATTCTAAGAACTCCAGTACAGTGCTAAATCAATATGTATAGTGCCTTCAAGATCTTTGTTTCTCAAGATACACGAGTAAACACAGGAAAAATGCAGATTTCTCTATTCACACCAACCAAAACTTGATTACAATGCATACTAACTGCAGTCTAAGAGCCACCACACCTATTTAGATGCCTTTACCATGTTTCAAGGGAAGTTGATCGATCCCATACTCCTGATTTTTAGGGATTCCAATCCAACTAAGTTGCATGCATCCTAACAATGTTGTCATGCAACTTTGTAACATTCTTGAAACTCTACCATCATCCTACATTTTAGGACCTCAATCTCCTTGATCTCGAGCCAACAACTCCCTTAACTGTCCCTTGGAATCTTCTAACAATGACCATGTGTTTAGAACACATTAAAGGCTCATCACTCACATTAACCTACTAAACTAATTAAAGCAAAAGATGCTTAACAAAGACTAAGCTATGATGACCTTAGTCCTAGTGACTAATTCATTTATTCCACACACAAACAAGACCTTCTAAGGTCCAAATTAAACACACTAACACCCTGACTTGGCTAAGGTCAGGTACAAGCCAAAATTGATGATAAACAAACTGAAGTTTAGCCTAGGTGCTCCTGCACCATCCTCCCCAAAATAGAAGATTTTAATCCACCCTTGGATTGAGCAAGTTGAGATCAATGCCCAACTTCTTGAACTCTAATTCCTTGATCCACATTGCATCTACATTAGATTGATCATGCCTTTGAATCAGATGTTCTTTGTATTCTTTGGTTCTAGTCCTCTTGTAAACCCTAGTATCCAATATCTTGTTAGCTTGTTTGACTATAACAGAGGGCAGTTTGAGTTCTTCCACATCTTGGACAACTTCATGGAGACTCTAATCCATGTTTGGTGGTGGTCCTCTGTAATGAACTAGATCTACAATGTTAAAAATAGGGGACAGTCCACTGTCATCTGGTAGCTGCACCTTAAATGCATTGTTTCCATATTTCTCCAAGATAGGTCAGGGACCTATCCTCTTCATTTGTAACTTATGAGGAACTCCTTTCTATAGTCTAGACTTGTTTAAATGTACCATCACTAATTCTCCAACATTGAATTGAACTTCTTTCCTATGCTCATCCACCTTGGTCCTATGTTTCATGATGTTTTTTGCCAATGTTTTTTTGACTATCTCATGAATCTCCTGCATTGCATAGGAAAAATCATCAGCATATCCACTTCCCTTGACTCCATCCTTCATCTCTCTCAGCTCATAAACACCTCTAGGATGTAGTCCATGGACAATTTCAAAGGGACTCTTCCCTGTTGATCTGTTGACAGTATCATTATAGGCATATTCAGCTTGCCCAATCAACTGATCCCATTGTTGACCATACTCCTTGGTCAAGCATCTTAAGAGGTTTCCAAGTGTCCTATTTACAACTTCAATCTGACCATCAGTTTGGGGATGGTATGCAGATCCAAAGGATAAATTAGTGCCCATTCTTTGCCAAAGAGTCTTCCAAAAATGACTCATAAACTTAGTGTCTCTGTCTGATACAATGCTGATTTGTAATCCATGAATCCTTACTATCTTTTTAAAGAAAAGAGAGGCTATTTGACTGGCATCATTGGTTGTTTTACATGGCACAAAGTGAGCCATTTTGCTGAATCTACCTACAACAACATAAACACTGTCTATGCCTTGCCTTGTCTTGGGTAAACCAACTACAAAGTCCATACTCAAGCATTCCCATGGCCTAGTAGGGATAGGAAGTGGTTGGTATAGGCCTATATTTGAAGAAGTACCTTTGGACTTTTGACACACCATACAACTCTCCACATACCTCCTGACATCTAGGTTCATTCTTGGCCAATAGTAAAACCTTTGAACAAGTTCTTGAGTCTTGGTGATCCCAAAATGACCACTCAATGCACCATTATGCTTTTCTTGTATCAAGTTCCCTCTAATGGATCCTCTAGGAACACATAGTTGATTCCCTTTAAACAAAAGATCACTTTGCAAAGTATATTCAGCATATATGCTATGAAAGTGATTCTTGTATTCAGCACATACCTTATAGATGTCTGCAAAATCTTCATCATCTGCATATAGATCCTTGAAATGATCTATTCCCATGCTCTTCAACTAAATCTCTTGAATGGTGAGGACTCTTCTGCTCAAGGCATCTACCACCTTGTTGAGACCTCCTTTCTTGTGCTTGATATTGAAGGTGTAAGCTTGCAAATACTCCACCCATTTCATGTGTCTATGACTCAACTTCTCTTGTGAATTCAGGAAACTGAGTGCTTGGTTGTTTGAATACACTATGAATTCCTTGGGAAGCAAGTAGTGTCTCCACTTCCTTAAAGCCTAGACCAATGCATACATTTCAAGGTCATAAGAAGAATACTTCTTCTTGGCTTCACTTAACTTCTCTGAATGAAAAGCCACCGGTCGGCCCTCTTGACTGAGAACAGCTCCAATAGCTACATTGCTTGCATCACATTCAATGGTGAATAGCTTCTCAAAGCTTGGTAACACCAAAACAGGTTGGGTAGCTATCTTTTCCTTTAGCAACTCAAAATTTTTTTTAGCTTGCTCATTCCATACAAACTTGGTCTTCATTCCTCCTTTTATTGTATCCAACATAGAAGCACAAATAGCACTAAACTATCTTATGAATTTCCTATAGTATTGAGCAAGACCATGGAAGCTTCTTACCTTTGTTGCTGTCTTTGGAGTAGGCCAATTGAGGATGGCTTCCACTTTCCTGCTGTCCATCTTCAAGTTGCCATGTGATAGCACAAATCCAAGGTACACCAACTTTGTTTTGATGAACTCACACTTTTCCAAATTGATCATGAGCTTCTCCTCCTGCAACTTCTTGAAAATCAACTCTATCTGTTGGAGGTGTTCTTCTCTTGTTCTGCTATAGATTAGTATATAATCAAGATACACCACTACAAATTTGCTAATGTAGTCTTTGAGGATTTCATTCATGAGTCTCATGAATGTGGAGGGGGCATTAGATAGTCCAAATGGCATAACTAGCCACTCATAGAGACCCTCATTGGTTTTGAAAGCTTTTTTCCACTCATCTCCCTCATGTATCCTAATTTGGTGATAAGCACTCTTTATATCTATCTTGGTATAGTACCTAGCTTCACCTAGACAATCCATGAGATCTTCAATCCTAGGGATAGGGAACCTATACCTGATAGTTATCTTGTTTATTGCCCTGGAATTAGTACAAAGCCTCCATTCTCCTCCCTTTTTAGGTGCTAAGATAGTGGGTACTACACATGGACTAATGCTTTTCCTAATGAGACCTTGGTTAAGAGGTTCTTGAATCTACCTAGCTATTTCCTCATTTTGTTGATGAGTCATCTTATAGGCTGCTTTGTTTGGTAGGGTAGCTCCTGGTATCAAGTCTATCCTATGAATTATGGCTCTTTTAGGAGGTAATGTTGTTGGTTGACCACTACTTACAATGCCTTCATAGGTCTGCAACAATTTTTGTATCTCCTTAGGTAACTCTTGCTTTTCAGCTGCTTTCTCTTTGCTCACCTCTCTTGGCTTTATCATCACTGCATAGCCAACTCCTTCTCCTTCTTCCAAGGCTTCTAAGAACTCTTTTTCACCAACCATGAGCAATTTAGAACTTGCTGTCTACACCTCTGTATCTTCTAGCAAAGACTAAATTTTGAAGGTTACTTTATCTTTCTTGAAAGTGTAGGAGTTCTTTGCTCCATCATGCACAGCTTGGTGGTCAAATTTCCATGGTCTACCTAGGAGCAAGTGACATACATCCATAGGTAACACATCACAAAAAACTTTGTCCTTGTACCTACCAATTGAAAACTCCACCCATGCTTGTTCATTCACCAAGACATGTTGGCCTTTATTGAGCCATGTAACCTTGTAAGGATTGTTGTGGGGTATCCTTGTCAACTTCAGCTTGCTGATTGTCTCCTCTGACACAATGTTGTCAGTAGACCCTAAGTCAATGATGACTCTACACACTTTCCTCATCATCTTGCACTTTATCCTAAATAGGGACCTCCTTTGGCTTGGTTCTTCTTTCATCGGCTCCTTGATCAAAGTTCTCCTCATCATGAGGTTCTCACCTTCCTCTGAATTCAATGGCACTTCAGG
Organism: Sequoia sempervirens; assembly: GCA_007258455.2. Classification (NCBI taxonomy): domain Eukaryota; kingdom Viridiplantae; phylum Streptophyta; class Pinopsida; order Cupressales; family Cupressaceae; genus Sequoia; species Sequoia sempervirens. The sequence continues at coordinate 127,027,917 of VDFB02193867.1, forward strand.
ATGTTTATCTGTTGCAGCTGTCTCATCATGAACCAGGTTGGTTCTCTTGTCACCTCCATGAGAAGTACTTCCTTTCTCTGGACATCTATAGGTCGGGTGTCCCAATTGATTGTAGTGGTAACATTTCATGTTGGTGAAGTAGTTACCTCTTCCTTGTCCACCATTTCTTCCTCTGGAGCTAGACCCTCTTTCTCTACCACCTCTACTAGAGCTTCCTTCTTACTACTCAGAGTATCTAACTTCTCCTTGGGCTCTTGATTCTAAACTCCTTCCACCATAACCACCTCTTTGTCCTCTGCTGTCTTTCCCTTTCCCTCTACTTTTGGGGTTTTTCTCTTGCTTCTTTTTTCCTTTCTCCTCTATCTTCAAGGCCATTTGATAGAATTGGTGGATTGTTTTGAAGTTCACTAGGCTCATGTCTTCTTGTATAGACCACTTAAGCCCATTCATGTACCTTGCTAGCTTGATGCTTTCATCTTCAACCACCTTTGATTTGAGGCACAATTTTTGAAACTCCTTGATGTATGTTTGAACATCCATATCTTTTTGCCTTAGATTGTGTCTTCTCCTATGCAACTAAACTTCATAGTCATCAGGTAGATAGGTCTGCCTTATCTTAGTTACCATTCCTCTCCATGTAACTATGGGACCTTTACCTTCTTTCTCTCTTTCAGTTTGTACAAATTTCCACCATGTGAGAGTTGCTCCTCTCAACCTTGACTTGGCCACCGTTACTTTTTGGGCCTCTTTTATACCATCACATTCAAAGTGATTTTCAATACTCTCAATCTAGTCCACAACTAAATCAAGGTCCATCTATCCACTGAATAATGGCACTCCTTCCAAAGCTTTGCCACTTAAGGCCTGCAATGCCTTCAAGAAGGGTTCTTCAGCAAGAATAGGGTCACGCTTTGGAGCTTCCTCCTCCAAGTCTTCTTATTTTTCCTTTGCTTCCTGCTCTTCCTTCTATTCTATCTTATTCTTCACTTTGTCTGCTATTTCATGGACTTCATCCAAGAGCTTCTCCATTCGAGATAACCTTTCTCTTAGCAACTGGTTATCCTCCTCTTGCTCTTCTACATTTTTAGCTAACTTAGCATTAGTCACCATGGTTCTTTCCTCTGGTGTGTTCTCTCCTACTGACTCAATGGGCTGCAACATCAATCACAAGCCTTGATCAAACAAAGGCTCTGATACCAATATGGTGTATTTATGCTCCAAGGTTTGCTTGCACCAACCCGTTGGAAGACTTCTCTCTATCTTCAACCAAGAACCTGTCAATTTCTAGGATTTGACTAGACTTAGATCATTAACTAAGCCTTACTTAAACTCTATTACAAGAGTCTCTCCTTGTGCTTAACCTTAAAGGACTTAACACCATTTAAATTTGCAATCTTCTTCCCAACACCTAGAAGGATCTAAGTGCCAACTTCATTACAAAATTGTAGTACTTGCAGGGGTGTTAGAAACTCTGTTTCCTCGCATTTCACATTCAATTGAATGCATCTTGGAGGGTATTTAGTCTTCAAACTACCTGATCTCAAGAAATTGCTTTGGTGAGGCCTAATTCCTAGTAGCCCTTACCAGTCACTTTTCTACCTTTCTTGCTTAAACTTGACAAACAACCTAGCTAATAAATGGCACTTTCAGATACCCTTTTCAGTCCTTTAAATGTTTCATAGGGTCTCAGACCCCTATCTAATCCGTACTGTGGTTTCTTACAAACAAGGGTAAAAGGGCTAATTGACCTAATTCCTAGGGTTTTACTGCTCTTTGGCCAGTTTCTCACTCAAAAAGATTTTTCACGCCCCAATTCTCTCAGCATTCTTAGGTCTAGTCATACCCCACTTGGGACTATCCTTGTTCCGTATAGTGCTTCCTCCCCCTACCTATTCTCTTTATCTTTTCTTCCTCAAACCTCTAACCAGACTGTTCTAGCTCGCCTAGGGTTTGAGTTTTATAATCTTAGCTCCATTCCCTATGCTTCCTACTGCTATATTTATACAAGTGATTGGCTCCCCTTCCATATTCAACTAAACTTAGGAAGATCCCGTGGTCAGTGTTTATGGGGGAGCCATTCTAAATCTAAATACTCAAAATAGAGAAAACAACCCTCTACAATCTAATTTATAAATTCAAAACAACAATCCTACTCTAAGCAACCTAAACACAAAAGGAAAGTGACTCAAAACTATTCTAAGAACTCTAATACAGTGCTAAATCAGTATGTACAGTGCCTTCAAGATCTCTGTTTCTCAAGATACATGAGTAAACACAAAAAAAATGCAGATTTCTCTATTCACACCAACCAAAACATGATTACAATGCATACTAACTGTAGTCTACGATCCACCACACCTATTTAGATGCCTTTACCATGTTTCAAGGGAAGTTGATTGATCCCATACTCCTAATTTTTAGGGATTCCAATCCAACTAAGTTGCATGCAACCTAACAATGTTGTCATGCAACTTTGCAACATTCTTGCAACTATGCCATCATCCTACATTTTAGGACCTCAATCTCCTTGATCTCGAGCCAACAACTCCCTTAACTGTCTCTTGGCATCTTCTAACAATGACCATGTGTTTAGAACACATTAAAGGATCATCACTCACATTAACCTACTAAACTAATTAAAGCAAAAGATGCTTAACAAAGACTAAGCTATGATGACCTTAGTCCTAGTGAATAATTCATTTATTCCACACACAAACAAGACCTTCTAAGGTCCAAATTAAACACACTAACACCCTGACTTGGCTAAGGTCAGGTATAAGCCAAAATTGATGACAAACAAACTGGAGTTTAGCCTAGGTGCTCCTGCACCATTCGTCCTTTGATTTCAGGAGTTGATTGTCATGGATAGAGGTTCTGAGTCAGTTACTGTTCAGTTGGTTTTGAGGGAGTTCTATACCTATTTTGTTTGCAGGCTTCCAGGAGTAAGCTTGACCCTAGGGGGCGAGGATGTAACACCCCTCCATTTTTCTCATTGGATCAATCATTGTTTTTATGCATTCTTCACTTTTGTTAGCACTCTGATTTTGGCACTTGGTCAGTTTTGACCGCTATCTGTTGAGCAATGTAAACATTATATTTTGATGTGATGGGATTGTATTTAGATGTTATCATTATTCCATGTTTTGTATTTGTGTAACACTGGTTTAATTTAAAATATTTTATGCTTTAATTATCATGTGGTTGTTAGAATCGTCAGTTAGTAATTGTGTATTGGTGAAGGGGACAGGATTGTATCACTCACTTGTGAGTGCTCTACGATTCTGAGATTTCCTCTTCATGGTGTGTTTGATCATACTATATATATATGCAAGTTGATGTACTCTTTGTTTGTAGGTTGATAGGTACATGACATCGAATCCACCTGGTTTGAGTGTGTCCATTGACCAACGGAAATTGATTGGGAGATAGTAGCTAGGTTTTCCGTGCCATGTAGTCGCCCTGGTCATAGTGTTTCATCGAGTTGTTGTCAGGTTGGTTGTGTTAATTTGGTCCATTTCACTTTGAGTACTTATTTAATTGCAATTTATAGAGGTTATTAAATGGCTTGCATAGTTAAATTGATGTGTAAATGTATTTAATTGCAATGTTGAAATGTTATTTATTTTATGGATTGATTTGATTTAATTAACACATTTAGAATGAGTTTATTGATTAATTGGATTAATGGTGTTTTATTAAATGTGATAGTTGTTTTGGGCAATTATTGGATATTATGATTTAATTAAAATCAAAGTAGAAATCATGTCCGGGTAGTAAGAATTAAATTAAAATGAATAAATAAAATGAAAAATGTATTCTTAATTTCACTTTTGAAAATTGTTGATGAAGTAAATTATTTGCAAAGATGGTATTCTTTTGTTTTAAAGACTTTTGAAAAATGCATAACATTTTAATTGGAAATTTTAAATTTGTTTTAAGTTTAGAAAATAGGAAATATCCTCCAAAAGCCCAATAAATTTAGTGGGTGGGATATTTTTGGGGGTTGACCAAATTTGGGGAAATTCTATGTAAGAAAGGAAAAAATTCATTTGTTGGGGAGTGTGGTGGTGGCAAAATTTTGGAGTTGAAGGAGTGCTTGGATTCTCCATTGTTGAAAGCTTCAAATTTAGGGAGAAAACACAAGGTTCCTTCCTTTCTCTTTTCTCCTAATTTCTTGCTTCATTTTGAAAGAATTTTAAATTTTGGAAATGTTGTTTTAGAATCAATAGAAAACAAGGAAAATGCATTCAAACTTGCAAATGTGTGATGGAATTGGAAATGGAAACTAAACAAGAATTTACACCAAGAAATAGGATGAAAATCAAAGAAAACTCTATTTCAAAACTAGATTTTGAAACCCTTCTTGTTGTTTTAGAAAATAAATTATGTTCTTGCAATAGATTTGGATTATTTTCACAATTTGAATTAGAAATTAAAATCTGGGTATATATATTTGTGAATACACCCATGCATATCAATACATGGATATATTCACAAATATATATACAAATATATTTGTTATATTTAAAAATTTTGGATTTTGGCTTAAACCCAGAAAAATACCCTATTTTTTGGCCATGGGCAACGAAGGGAATAAAAAATAAAAATAAAATAAATTTTTGTTTTGTTGTTGTGGGGTGGGAGGTCAAACCCCACCGCCACACACACAGGCCGCGACTAGAACGGCCACAGACTTTGTGTATTACACACAGGCCGCGACCGAAACGACCACGGACTGTGTGTTAAACACACAGGCCGCGGCCAAATGGCCATGAACTGTGTGTAAACACACACAAACCGCAACGAGTTAGGGCTCGTGGGCTTTAAAACAAAATTTTTGGATTTCATGTTACTTTATTTTATATGATTCATTTGATATTTATTATTTAATATTATATTAATATTAATATATAATAATATATAATATATTATATATATATATATAATATATATATAATATTATTATAATATTTATTTAAATAATAATTATATAAAAAAATAAGTTTATATATATATACTTGTATGTGTATATGTATATATATACAATGTATATATGTATACATATTATATATATATAAAGTAAATTATTTTATGGGATTGATTAAATGGCTTTAATATTGAGGAGATTTAAATATTTAAATGAATAAAATATATTATAAGTATATATATACATTTAATATATATATATATACTTTTAGGTATTTAGACATTTAATGGAAATGTATTTTTGGTATAGATGAATTTTAATTAATTAAATTACTCTAGGTGGAATTAAATATTAATTAATTTTAGTCAAATGTTTTATTTAGTATAATGTTTGAATATGAAGATAATTGCAAAACGTAGAGTTAACGATTGAGTTATTTTAATTGAATGAGTTTATCTATTAAAATATTTTGATGACGATTATGAATATAATTGTGAAATTTCAAGTAAATGAATGACTTATTTTAATCAAATAACTTGAATTATTAAAACGCATTGACTATAGAATTTAATTGTGAAACTTAGAGTAAGTGATTGATTTGATTTTAATCTAATGTTTTATTTCTCAAAATGATTTGATTATGGAATTTAATGGTTAAACTTAGGATAAATGTTTGGATTTTAATTACTTCAATGTCGTGTAATGAAATTAGAGTATTTGATTAGAATATTGCAAATGATGAAAACTATGATTGATTGGATTTAGGGAATCCGAAGATTAGCTTATTTAATTGTTCGGAATGCATTTAGTGTTCAATAGTTCTTTCTCAATGTTGTCAAAATAGAGTAAATGTTTTGAAGTCTTCCAGATAGGGGTTCATTCATAGTTTTGGGTTGTCACTCTGTTAGTCAACCTTGGGTTGTTTTGGGTAATGTGTATAGCCATAATCTGTTGTTTTACTCATTTTTCACAAACGGGGATAGTTTTTATCTCCTTGGATAAAAAGTGGTTTTTTTTTGTGGCTCCTTTGGAAGGAGTGAATTATGTGTTTTTTTGCCTCTAGTGTTTGGAGAGGGTTTTGACTTTTGTTGGCTCCAGTGTTTGTAGTGAGTTTTATTTTTGTGTTCCTCCTAGAGTTGGAGTGGTTTTATCGTATTGGTATGCACTTGAGATTGCCTTGGTGATTGGTTTCATTTGGTATGTTGTCAAGTAGAAGAGTGGCTTCTGTTAGGGTCCAGAGCCCAAACAGGTAAACTAGGAAACCTTCAAAAGTGGTTTAATTAAGTGATAACTAAATAAATGTACTTAGAAGTTAGGTAGTATTTCACACTAATTAAGATAATTGAGCCTCACTTATGGACCCAAGTGCTTGTATAGATTTGGGATGAGACAAGAAGGCCTGGAATGGCAAGGTCATCTATCTTGTCCTTATGAGAGGTATTTGATTCCACATGAGTGAGCATGGGTGCCAGGATTCGGTAGAGGCCACCAAGACAACCCATAGTAGGGGCTAGAGCCTAGGAAGATTCCCAGATGGATATCCCATGACAAGCTATGTGATGACACTCTTTCTATGACAACAGTTGGTAAATGGGTTTATGTATTTGGTCTTCTTATCTCCTTGATCTATTTTCTATCTGGAAGCAATGTGGCTTGTTTAGTGGTGTGAGAGTCATACTAGAGTTGTTCATATGACCGCTACATTCATGTGATGTGGTACTTTTATTTATTTCATATTATTTTTGTGAAGTCTATGTCTAGAGGTAGAAGGTCTTGCCTAGGAATCCTTGTTACTATCTCCTAGCACTGGGGGTGACCCTTCGTGTATCACATGGTTGGGTGGAACGTGCATCATAATCCATTAGGTTGGCTTGTGTTTGTGTGGATGAGATTTCCAGTTGGAGAGCTCGTGGGACCAGTTCTTCATGCTTACTCTTTCAGTTATTATTGTAATTTTATACCCCTCTTTGTATCGAGGTGGAAATTTTAATTGTATTCCTTATATTTAGAAGTATCTCATTCAGGGAATGAGAATTGTAACCATATTGTAAAGTATATTATTGATCACATGGAACTCTTATGTGTCTGATTTAATTTTATCTTATATGGAATGCATGTGCAATTTAATTTGTCAAACAATTATATGTAATGGTTTTAATTCATGTTTCTTGTTTGGATTGAAGTAAACACAGTCTCGTAACCTTAGGGGTTGTTGGCATCGGGTAGTGAACTTACTTGTTATTTGTATTTAAACAAAAAAAAAATTATTACAATTGTGTTGTGAAGTGCAATTTCCCCTAGGGTTTCCTGGCGGGGGCATTACATTAGATCTCGTTGATAACAACTACCACTATAGGACTACCTAGATCATTATACTTGGGAATAGTCATTTTTACAAGCATGATGCCAGCGAGTTGTCGCATCACATGGACTGTAGTCAAGTCTTTCTTCTCTCTACCTAGCTTCTTGAGGCATGCTTCCTTGGTCACCTTTCCATATATAGGAACATATTTTATGGCTTGAAATAGTGGTATCTAGACACATATGTGTTTCAAATACTCCAAGATGTCAAAAATGGTATCCCCCTTTTCTTCCTTATGCTTGGAAACTTCCAACCTTTGAGAAAATGTTGGCTATTGTGCAGTCTTCCTCGCTGGAACTGGCTTACGATTTTTAGGTATAATTGACTAAATAGGATCATTCAGAGGTTCATCTTCCTCTTCCACAAGTAGCTTAGTGATGATGGGTGTGGAAGGAGTTGGTAAAGTGGTTCCTAAATGCAAGTGGATGTCACTTACATTCACATCATATGCAGGGAATTGATTTGAATCAATAGAATATGTTGGCTACTATTGTGGTTTGTTATTTGAGTTTGGTGTGGATTGTGCTAGTAGCTGAGTTGGTTTAGGTGCATTTGATCTTGGATTAGCAGGTGGAGCCATTATAGCAGGTTTTTGAGGTTGAGAAGATGGTTGCATGCAACTAGTTGTCTAGTTTGGCGTATAAAAATATAGTGGATCTAGTAGCATACCTTGTCTTGGAGCCCATGGCTTCCTTTGTGCAACAAAGTAGACTTGATATTCCTCAGTCTGAATTGGTTTGAACTTAGGTGGAATCTTGCTATCAATGTTAGCTACCATCTTGCATTTTCAATCCCTCTTCTTTTGTCTATAATGAGGGTAGTATTCTATCAACATTTCCTCTACCCCCTCATGTTTCTTTTTGGCTTGAACTGTATCTAGCTGAGCAGCTAGATTGTTTATAATATCTTGCTTGAAAATTTCAAAAAAATTAGTAATCTCCATCCTTGAAGCTACTCTAGAATAGCTCTAACATATTTTCTTGATATCTTCCCAAGGATCTTGAGTGATATCTCCTCGTGCCATTAGGTCCAAAGCATTAGTGCAAATCTCATTGATTCCTTTCAAGAAAAGTAGCTTTTTTGATTCATCATTGAGTGTACGATGTGGAGATTTCTACAAGAAAAACAAAAACCTTGAAATGTAATCTTCCAAGCTCTCATCTTCCTTTTTTGGCATCCTAAATCTATCACCTGCTCTCATATCACTGCCCCTACAATATTCCTTTTATTTTTTCAAGGAAATTTGTCTTCATGTCCTCCCAAGTCTTCATAGTGTCTCTGCCTAGACTCATAAACCATCTTAGTGAAACTTCTTTTAGAGTGCTAGGAAATAGCTTAAGCCTATGAGCATTAGTGGTATAGTCATAACTTCTATAGAGTATGTCAAAATAAAACAAGAAGGTATCACCCATGTCTTCTTGATGGATTTACAAGTAAAAGGGTTATCAAACTAGTTTTGATCTTTAGTGGAGGCTTTAAAACTAGTCAGATCAAGATATGTGTCAGCAAAGGGAAATGGTTCTTCTTCAAGTCTTCATTTGTGGGAAGATTTGGAAGCTCAACTAGTTGAAATGGATCAGGATCATTAGGAAGATGTCTTCCATAAGCATCTCTTCTTCTTCTATGCATGTGGCATCAACTCAGCATCAACTAACTCACACAAAGAATGAGCAAAAGAATAGATCATTGCTTGTCTAGGAAAGGGGTATTTTAAGAGCAACTCAAGAGAAGTGCTATAGCAGATAAACTATTAATGACTAAAAAAAACCTCCTAGGTTGACACCATCCCTGACAATGCACCAAAAATGTTGTCCTCCTATAATGATTCAATAATTGGGCATTTACAACCATGATTTAGAGATTGGACATCTAACCTTAATAGCTCTCTTAATCATCATGATGGTGCATTTAACTTGTCAACCTAGGGACATAAAATTGAAATGGGTCAGCATTATATGTGCACTAGGAACTCAAAGTAGCCATGTCTACACTACAACTAAGAAAAACACAATATTGGAAAGTAAACTACTTGGAAAGAAATAAAGAAAGATTGAGGATCAATTAAAAACTATGCTAACCTGAAATGCATAACAAGAATAAAGATATGGGTGAAAAAACAAGAAACTACTTTATCTTTTTTGGTTATAGGAATAGTCACATAATAGAATTCTAGTGGCTATAGGAACAGTAGATGTCAAATTTTGAACTAAGTACATAACAAGAAATAATAACTAAACTAATCAGTCTAAAGAATGGATTACTCACCAAGTGGGACCCTTTGGATGAGTATCCACTAGAACTAATAAAAAATCAAATGCTTACACTCACACTATCATCTCATTCATTGAAACATGTGTAAACATAGTAGTAGCATGGTTGTATTGAAAAATGGAGAATGGTTAATACATCAGCAATATCATCTAACAACAACAATCAAGAACTAAGAACATCCAAGAAGAAGATTCAAATCCTTATTTATATTGCCAACTAAATAGGGCACTGAACTCCCACTAATTGAGAGGACGCCATTAGGGAAAACAAGAAAAAGAGTGGCAGAGTGATTATGTCTACAGGGAATCTAGTCAGACATGTATGCCCAAATGTGGAATCAACATTGTAGTAATGCTTGCGATTTCTCAATGCCATAAATACAAGTAAATTACAACTGAATTTCATGGGGAATCCATTGTCATCATCCTTCAGTTGACTCCTTGAATGATTCCCTTGCATGACCATCTGATGGTTTCCTTTCTCAACTTAGCATCCACAAATTGTGTCCTACATAGCAATGTCAGTACGTGTAATAATTTCACATCTATAATAACCTTATATAACATTCATTAACCATACACAAAATCAATATAGATAATCCACATAATATGCCAATGTCATTAGAGCTTCACAGAAATAGGGTTAAACCCAATGCCAATGGTTTGAAGGAAATATTATGCAAATATTAACACTCAACTGCTAAAGTTCATGACACTACTAGCAAATGGACTATAGATTCTACCCAAAATTTGACCAAAAACTAGGCTCATCAATTATGAAAGCTTGCAATGAGAAATTTCCCTTTATTTTTGGAAAACAAAAGAACAAGAGAAAGAATAATGCTTTTCTATTTGTAAATAAGGAACAAACAAGAAACGTTAAAAGACCTTTTTAAACACCTTTTCAAACATTTATCAAGCAAGAGGCAATCAAACAATGAATGAGTTAAATTTAATTTTCCTTTATGAAATCAATAATATAAGAAGTCACAAGTAAATCACTTTCTTTAAATTTCTTTATGTGATTGATTGATATATTAAGTCTTTAGTATTCACGGTTTCCATAGTCCATTAAGATGAGTAGAAAAGGCATTGTAAATAAGCATGATTTTTTTTTTTGCATCACATTGAATATTTTATTTACCTAGGTATTTGGAAAGATGCATAACAAGTTTAACAGTTTGTTCTAAAATCTCTTCTACTCATGTTGAACTTGACAATTTTCATGCATAGACTTGAAATAATATCCTATTTTCATAACAAAGCTAAATATTTTATTTCAATATTTTAAAATACATTTGAAGTGAAAAGAGATAAACTTTTATCCAATATTTTTAATATAATTTGAAGAAAGAATAATGGAAACATTTTCTTAACTTAATAAAAAATAAATTAATTTTAAAACACTTAAAAGTGGATTTCCTAATATCTAAAATTAGGATTGAGAGAGGTAGAGATCAAGATATCGATGAAAGATGAATAATAATTCTTTGTTGATTCTCTTGGAGCTCTAATATCTCCTACAATTTAATTGGATTGGTTCTCTTTAGATCATCTTGTGTCTCTCAATATTTGTCATCTTAATGTCTTAGGGCCAATTTATGTGTATTCTTACAATTTTATTTATTTTAGCTATATTTCTAGACACTTGATGATTATGTTTGCTTAATATTGATAGGTTATTTTCTTTCAAAATTTATGCTTTATTCATCCTTGCATGTTTGATATGGTATTATCTCCTCATATCATCTCATTCACAATATTTATTAAAATTGTTTTTTTGTTTTGTTTTGGAGGTAATTGTAGCTATGCATGTCTTTAAGAATATTTTTTGTTAAAAAAGAAAAAATATTTAAATAGATAGAAGAAATAAATGAGCACATTATTCTAGTAAACTTGGATGTATAAACTTTGGAACAACATAAATTGTAATTAGAATGGTAAGAACTAATTGTAAAGGATGTAATATATTGGAGATAGAAGTCACAAGACTTTTGGTTAGGGGAAGGTGACTGAAATACAAAAAAAAATCATATTTTGGCCTAGATAAAAAGGTCCATGACTTCCATATTCTCAATTCAAGATAGTGAAATAGGTGTAACTCTCACTAAGGAGTATGATATTTAAATGGAAGGAGTTAAATATTTTTCAAACCTTTTGTCTACCCCAATAAATCAACAAGCTCAACAAAATCAAGATAGATTGGATTTATTTGAGGTAGTACCCAAATTAATTCTAGAGGATAATTATGATAAGCTTATGAAGCCTTTCAAATTAGAAGTAAAGTAAGTGAAATTGTTTCCTTACCCCTAATAAGAAACTAGGTCCTAATGGATTCACAACATTTTTTTTCCAAAAATGATGGGACTTTATAGGAAATGACATTCTAATGGCCATGAAGGAATTAAGAAGGACATGAACAATGCTAAAAAAATTCAATGTAACAAATAAAGCTATAATTTCAAAGGTCAAAGATCCTAATACTTTATCATAATTCAGGCTTATATCTTTGTGCAATACAATATATAATATTTTCACAAAGGTTATTTATCTAAGGACCCACACTCCCATTCTTAAAATAATTTCAAAAGAGCAGGGAGGTTTTGTGCCAAGTAGAGAAATAATCGAGGGAGCCTTAGTAGCACATGAGATATTACTCTCCATCAAATCCAACAACTTGTATTTATTTATTATCAAATTATACATGATGAAGGAATATGAAAAGTTAGACTGGTCTTTCTTGATACAAATGTTGCAAAAATTTGGCTTTAGTAATAAATAGTGTAAATGGATTCTCTCTGCTTATTGGGGGTAAAATTTTTAGTGCTTATCAATAGATCTCCTACTGGTTTTTTAGCTCATCATAGGAGGTTAGACAAGGGGATAAACTCTCTCCATTTTTATTTATAATACTTCTAGAAGAATTGAGTATATTGATTAAAAAGGCTCACTCACATGGCTTATGGCAAGGTGTATAAATCCCTTTCACTAACATATCTATTGCACATTCATTACTTGCAAATGGCATAGTCTTGTTTGGTAAAATTGGTATCACAGAGGCAAACCAAATAAAAGAAATATTAGATAAGTATTGTTCTACGTTTGGGAAAAAATAGATGCTAGTAAATCTAAGATTTACATCTTCAATACTAGAGCTAGCATAAAAATAAAGTTAGTGAAACTATTGGGTTTTCAAGAAGAAGAGTTACCTTGCACAAACTTAGGGATGCCTTTCTTTACTGGCACAAAAAAAAATTCATATTAGAGTTGAAAGGTGAAAAATTGTAAATTTCTATGCTTGGGAGATAGAATAACAATATTCACTCTCTCTCATTCAAGAACAAACCCTAGAGATCTCAATGCAAAGATGAAAGAGATCTTGCGATAGGGTTGTCCTAGGGGTTGATTGTAAACTAGTGATGGGTTCACCACCACTAGTACAAAGACAACAATATACGACTAAATAAACTACTTAAAATTGCATATAAATGACTAATTTTGGTCATGTGACCAAATTTAGTAGTTTATTGATGGTCATTTATAATGCGACCAAATTTATGACTAAACTATTTTAGTCATTTATTTGGTCATTGATTTGGTCCTTGATTTAGTCATTGATTTAGTCATATTTTTAGTCATTACTTTAGTCATTAATTTAGTTATATATTTAGTCACTAATTTAGTCATATATTTAGCCATTAATTTAGTCATTACTTTAGTCATATATTTAGTCATTAATTTAGTCATATATTTAGTCATATATTTAGTCATTACTTTATTCATATATTTAGTCATTATTTTAGTCATGGTAGTCACATGTATTTAGTCATTGTAGTCATATATTTAGTCATTGTAGTCATATATTTAGTCATTGTAATCATATATTTGATCATTGTATTCATTTATTTTAGTCATAGTAGTCATTTATTTGAATGAATGAATAACTCAAGTTATAACTCAAATTTAACATAATTAATTCTCACAAATTTATGCATATAAACTTCAAATATCATAGATATTCAAAAAAAAAATTGTATTGGATTAACATGAAAAAAAAAATATACAATCAAAAAATAACTTTATGCATATAAAGCTCAAATATCAGAGATATTCAAATGTCTTTTTCGTGTTGCATAAAAAAAGAATATACAAACAACAAACTACATAACCAAAGGAATTACAAACAACATATGTAGCTACATAAAAAAAGATACAAGAAATACATCCTTCACTGCACTCTTGGTTGCCATGGAAGATAAATCCAAGATACGATACAAATGCTACAAACATTGAAGGGAGAAAAGACATAAAAATATATAGTAAATGTAGTTATATTATTTGTGGTGCATATATTGCCTGATTCAAAGAAGCCTTATCCTCCCATTCTAGTTGGACAACCCTTGAGAGAAGATTGGAAGGATTTGAATGAGAAGGATGACAAGTTACTCTCTAGAAATCTCACTGGTCATGGTCAGATGAAAGTAAAGAGTGCATGTTAATCTCTCCAATTTGATGAGTTGCAACTTGAAAATAAGATTTCAACGAGGGTTTTAGAATATGTTTATTAAATTGAAAATACAGCCAAAATATAATAATGAGCACATTTAGATTTTTATAATATGGAATCCTTTACTTGTTTCAATGATTCTGTGAGATTTCCCATTACAAATGCTTAAATCATTAATGATTTAAAAAAAGAAATGAATTTACTTCTACATATACAAAATCATCTCAAATGCAATGGAAAATAAATCAGAACTCATTCTTCCAAGTATTATAGCAAAGGAACCAAGTGGGTTCATTTTAGGCTAGTCAATTCTAGATGAGCTCATCATTACTCAAGAATCCATTCATTCTATCAACCACACAAAGAGTAGTATTATCATGAAGTTAGACATTAAAAACTGTGGAGAAATTTATTTTTTGCAAAAATTAGTTGGATTGGATTTACAACCTCTATGCTACCCAACGCATTATGGTGAATCCTTTGAAACATTTAAAAACTCTAACAATTCAGCTTGATGCTTGAATATAAAATCTTTCTTTTGTTGATTTTGCATCAAAGCCTAGCTCTTGTCACTGATGTATCTCAAACAATCTATTATTCATCATCTTAGCAAACTTCATAATGCCTTGCCTCCATAACAATCTCCTTTGGCAAAAATCAAACCATGGACCTTGAAACTCTTTGAATGAAGGGAAGGGGAAACAATAACCTATCACTTCTTTCCATTAAAATCATACTTTTACAATGAAGATTATTTTTTAGGTTGCTAAGTTTTCCCCAACACATTAATATTACTTCAAAACTGGTAATATGTCAAAACTCAATAAGAACTCACAATATATACAATAGGTTATTGTGTTCAATACATCATAATACATCATAATTCATATATGTTTCATTACTATGGAAAATATTAAATGATGGGTTTAATGAAGAACTTTAAATTAAACCATGAAAATGTGATGTATTGTGTTGTATAAGCATATTTTGTTCACCATAATGCTAAGTTTTCACCAACACGTTAATATTGCATAGTTTATAAGGTTACACCAGAATGTCAATTTACATGAATTTTGACACAAGTTCTTACTAGTTCAGAATAGTCTTGTAAGTTGTCTTCAAAACTGGTAACCATTAGGGGGTTGTTAGCATTAAAAACTATCCATAATTGAAAAGATCATTCTGCCAGTAGTTTTGGTGGGAAAAGAAACTTTTAGATCTTTGAAGAAAGAGAAAATTTATTAAAGTTATACAATTGAGCTCCATTTAGTAATACTTACTGAGGTTATATGACATGTAGATTGTACTAGATGGGATTTTCATATCCAGAATTGGTGGTTAGTCAATGTTTATTTTAGATTGTGTTTTGTAGATCTTAGGCACCATCAACACAAAGCTAAGTAAGCTGAAGGGACAAAAGTTTCTAGATTGTTTGTTGAAAAGGGTTCCTTGTATTTGAAAATATTGTTAACTAGAAGGTGGTAATGTGTAGTTATCGTCAATATTTATATTATAGTTAGGGTTAGGAAGGTTGTTGTGTCAAGGTACATTGATTGGAAGAAAATTACTGTACGTTATCCTAAAACAACCCTCTTATATTTGAGTTTAGAAGATTATTGTTTCATGATTCATTATGTGATAATTAATCATCAAGTTCATATTTCTTGTGGTAGAGTTTATGCTAAAAAATGTGATGTATTGTCTTGTATAAGCATATGAAATAATTGAAATTTTCTAAAAGAAAAACTTAAGGAAAGTAGCACAAAACCCAAGGGAAATATCATGGCCATTACATTATGTAGGAACTAGACCATTAGGTTATATTTTTCATAAATACCCACTGCCAAACCTAAAATAGTTAAGAATGCTAAAATCAACTTTATTATATCAAGGAAGAGTAAAACCTAGTCATAGGCCTCATGGATTCAGGTGCTTTAGCATTGTCAAATTGTCCACCATAGGGCATGGTACTTCAAGGCTATTATATAGACATCTAGAGTAGTGCTAGCAAGTCAAATGAGAAAATTCATCTCAACCCTACTTATTTGGCCACCAAAGGGGAGGCCAAAAGAGGAATAAAACCATTAGGGCATTGTTAGCATTAAAAAATATCACTTCTTTCTATTTGATGAATTTTTAGATGGCTTGTCTAATGGACAGTAACAATTTCCTCTGACAGTGTTGGAAAACTCATTAAAAACAATTTGACAAGGGGAAGCTCTTATGCAAAAATAAATAAAAATTACAATACTCACAATATTTACAAGTTTTGACATATTACATAAAAACAAACATGCAATGCAATACTTTTGCAAATGGCTTAAATTTCAAAATAGAGACTAAACACCTCATGCAAGGAACCTCTCAAAATATTTGAATTAATTAAACACTCTAAAATGCATCCTAACATTGTAAGCTTTGCTTGGGTTCTAGGTGCATGTAGTCATGTAGGTTTAGTGGATGAGGGTTGCACATACTTCACACATCAATAACCCTTATTGAATTACAATTTACATATATAGTTGATCATTAGGTGTTCATGGTTGATCAACCATTCATATTTTCACCTCTAAATCTATAAGTCTATTATTCCTTCCAAAAAATTTGGGAGCATTCTAAAAAATTCTTTGATCCATTTATGAATATTTGAATCAAATCATTATCATATTATCAAAGATCTTGCACAACAATTGAGCATCCACAAATCCATAAAAAAATATTAATCAAAGAACCTAGCTGACCAATTAACTAACTTGATTATTATATTGCAATCATGATGAAGCATGTTATTGCCCCATCAGTGGGACATTGTGTTATCTTCCCCTGATATGTTCTAGTGTTGTCAATATTCTTTCATCGATCTATCAGTGGAGCTATGAGGGTAGTTCCCCCGATGTAGTAATGTTAGGCCGATAGTGAATATAGGCTAAGCATTTCCATCAACATTGCTTTTGTAGTTGGATCCTAAAAAATTTACTACTTATTTTCTTCTATAAAACATTTGTATGAGGTTCAAATAGTAAAGAGATTCATGAAAGATAGAGGGATTAAAAAGATACATGGATGTTATAGTTTGATATGCTCTGGTAGACATATATGCAAGATGTGGAATCATAGACAAAACACCTCAATTGTTTGAAAAAATGCTTAAAGAGATGTCATCTCATAAAATGAAATGATTGATTGCACAATGTGCACAAAATGGATTTTGCAAGGAACCTCTCAAAATATTTAAATTAATGAAGCACTCTGGAACACATCCTAACATTGTAATAATTTCTTGGGTTTTAGGTGCATGTAGTCATGCAGGTTTAGTGGATGAGGGTTGCACATAATTCACATGTCAGTAACCCTTATTGCATTACAATTTACATGTATAGTTGTTCATTAGGTGTGCATGGTTGACCTTCGTGCTCATGCTAGATATATTGAGGACACCCTAAACATTATTACCAAGATGCTAGTTAAATCTATGTTACATGCAATTTAAATAAATCTCCATATGTCTTCTTGAATGTAAGTAGAGTCTCAAACACAAAAGGTTGACCAATAACAGTGCAAATCACAGTCCATACCATAGAATTAACAAACTTTGGATGAAATAGAAAGCTAGACCTATGCTCAAGTTATGCCCAACCAAAAATTCTAATGAAGGATAATGAAAAGATAAATTTTGCAAATGAGAGGAATCATAAGTTCGAAGTTGTTATCTTTTTATTGACAAGTTTAAAAGGTTCCTTTGGTGTTATTTAGGTTTACTATTTGGGCTATATCATTGAACATAAAGGAATTCACATGGATGTAAAAAATATAAAGACCATCCAAGATTAGCCAATTCCTTATAGTAATACAAGGACTGGAATTTTTTCTCAAATTTGCAAATTCTTATTAGTAGTTCATATTGGGATGCTTTCATCTCTCTACTATTGAATCAAATCGCATGACCTAAGTCAACATACCTCCATGAAATCAAGCATTTAAAAAACTCAAATCCAAACAACAATCAACCTATCTAAAAGGATTCCAATGCATCACTTGGTGCACTACTCACCTAGCATTGATGTTCTATTACATGTTCAAAAATACTCAAAGATTATATGTAAAATTACTTTAACTACAAGAAGGATCTCTTCAAGTCACCTTCAGATCTCATACTGGTATATAGCTACAAATTTTAGCTGGCAATAATAATTGCTTTGGGCCACACAAAATTATTTAATTTAGCTAGTTTTTTACCCAACCCTTGTAATGGTCACTCCTTGTGGAATGAATAAGGAACCATTTATGAATAGAATCTAGATAGATTTTTTGCGTACTTTGGCATTTTCTATAAGTGTTAATGATTAATGTTGCATGTGATTTACTTGGTTGTTAGTTGAATGTGATTGTGGTATATAGATAGCTTTATTTATCATTACAAGTAGGTATAGAAACTAGCCATAGCCATAGTGTGGAAAATATATACTTGGCTGATTTTAGCATCAAATCTATAAGAATAGACCAATAAGATTAAATTCTAAGATATATTGTAGACAATTTCCCCTTTTGTTAGTTTTGACAATAGGATGCTCGAGGTTTGCTCAAGGGCATGCTAAGAAGGTTTTAAAAAAGTATCTATCTAGAAGTAGTCTCCAATTTTCATAAGCCAAGTAGAATACCATTAACTAGGCAAAAAGTATAAAATATTGTTTAGCCATGAGTTCATCCTATTGAAACAAAATTGAACTAAGTGTTTAGGCCTTCCCTTTTTCTTCCCCACAAAATCCCAACATGTTAGCTGATAGCTTTTCACCAACTGAATATGTTGCATTGATTTTAAAAAATGGCTTGAATCACCATAGTGATCCCATATGTGGCTTGATCTTGTGCAAATCCTAGCTACATGTTTGAGGACTATAATTCAAATATAACCCTTTCTTTGGACAACAAAAGGAACAATATTTTTTGATGAGAAATGTTTCATGAGCTTCTATCAACAAAAAATGTATTTTAGTTGCTAGTCAACTGCACACCCCTAGGGGTTAATGTGTGCTCCTAGTGGCATTAGGTTGGCATTACAAAACTTCACATTTTGTATGGTGGTATGCCTCAAGGAAGGTTTAAGTAGCAAAAAATTGATTCATAATTCAAAAAATCATGTTATGACCAATAATTGGTCCAAATTTAAAAAGGAGGAATTGAGTAATGAAGAAATAAATAAGCCTAGAAGATCATGTTGATTCAAGATACAAAAGAGTTAGAGATTAACTGTTTCCTAGTGTTTGTGAAGTTTATTGTGCAAAAAAAAGGATTTCTTTGTCTATGAAACTCTCTCACAAGGATGAAATGAAAGAGTCCACAATACACAAAATACAAACCTAGTGTTGATCAATACTAAACATGACTAAACTAAAGTCACTATTTGACAGAAATAGCAAAAAAAAGGGGTTGCTAATATATAGTTTCAAGCTCTCTAATGACACTTTCACCCCTTCCCATCTAAAGTGACAACATTAAAAGCTACCAAATATTGAATATTTCTTTTTTGTCTCCCACTAGTTGACCCATATCTATGTTCAAATAGATATAGCAAATTAGCTTTGGATTATTTATCAATAAGAAACTAAAATTTGAAATATTTGTGTAGAAAAATTAAAGAAAGCTTCCTACCCTAAGCATACGGGCTAGATTGCTCCTTGATATATATCCTGATTGATCCCATCATACATTTGGAAAATGAAGTACAACATATGTTAATATGTTAGCCTCGCTATAAGTTTATGTTATAAGATTCAATAAGTTTTCATTGAGATATAAATAAAACAATATTTAAGAACAATAACCTAAACCATATTGAGTCCCTTTTTCACATAGATTAAAAAAGTTATAACCCAATGAATGATTCTATTTTTTCATTCAAAGAATGCTTATAGCACTTGGTTGCTTATCTAGTCACACCTACTCCTTTTATTATTTCACATCTTGAAATATTGTAAGACTAGTAATTCAAATTTTCAATATAATTTGTGTAGAGTTTGTAATTTAATGGTTTTTGTTTTAGTTGTGTTTCAATACTTATAAGAGAATGCACAATTGATAAATGATCTACCATTAGATCTCATGTATTACACAAATGTATGCAAAAAATGGATCAATTTTTTCCATAATTAACCTTCCACACCTCTTTGGCATACCCATTGCACACCAAGGTGAAATTGCTAGTTGTAGTTTATATTCATATCACTGATTACATTGTATTGCACATCTTTCAAATTCAAAGCATTATGTCACATTGCATAACTAATAACTAGATGTTGATAGATGAAAAAATTTCAATTACAATATAGTTTTTTACAAAATCAACCTAAGAAGTTATGCAATTACTTCACATTGCATAACTAATAACTAGGAGAAGCTTCCAATTGATCTTGATTTTCATGGCATTCCATGAGCCCACATTTCTTTGAGGCATTTATTCAAATAGTTCACTGCCTTGTCTATGCTACCATATTTTTCATACATGTCTACCAAAGCATTTTATAAAACAATTCACTACCATGGTGCTATGGCTAAAAGCCTAAAAAAAGTGCTTTCAAACAAGTTATGGATGCTTGGAAAAAAAATATCAAATCACAATAGTGAGCAATAGCATAGATAAGGAAATGAATTGTTTGAAACAATACCTCAAAGAAATGTGGACTTATGTTGATGGAATTCCGTGACAATCAATTTTTTCAAACAACTCACTACCTTGCTGCTATGGCTAAAAGCCTAAAAAAGTTGCTTTCAAACAATATATGGATACTTGGATAAAATCTATCAAAGCATAATAGTAAGAAATAGCATAGACAAGGTAGTGAACTATTTGAAAAATTCCTTAAAGAAATGTGGTCTCATGGTGATAGAATTCCATGACAATCCATGAGACCACATTTCTTTGAGGCATTTTTTCAAATAGTTCACTGCCTTGTGACTTGTCTATGCTACCACATTTTTCATACATGTCTACCAAAGCATTTTATCAAATAGTTCACTGCCTTGCTGCTATCACTAAAATCCTAAAATAGGTGCTTTCAAACAAGCTACGGATGCTTGGATAAAATACATCAAAGTATAATAGTAAGCAACAAGCTATGGTCTCATGTTTTTTTTCGCATTAAAAATTAGAACGATTTTATTTGTGTTTTCTTGCAAGTTTTAAACACATTTTTTGGTGATTGAATAGGAAAAGTGTTTACCATCTATTACAAAATACTAAAATATAATGTTATATAGACTTGCAAGTTTGAAACTAGATAGACAAAAAATAGACATGTTTAAGGGTATGTGCAAGATCATCATGGAAAAAACATGCCCTTAAGTGGCAAAAAAAAAAAGAAAAATTAGTGTTAGGCAACTTGATGTAAAAATTTGAATAAGTTATCTATATTATTTCAAAAATATGTAAGAATAGAATCTATAGAAAATTGAATGTAGTTTCTAAACTACTAGGTTTATTTTAAATAAAAATCTATTTGGTGAAAATTTGAAATTTCAAAGTAGTAGTACTAAATTTTAGGGAAAAAATAAGAAGTAGGTGTTTGTCTAACCACCCTAACCATAATAAAATGATAATATTTTTATAATATTTTATATATAAGTAGAGGACTCATGTCTAGATGTGATGCATATTCTTTTGTAATTTTTTCCAAGTAAATAATTAATTATGAATTTTTATTAAAACTTTAAAAAATACAAAAATGTATGTCGACCACCTTAACTTGGTCAAAACTTCATGAAATTTAATTTTTCTTTTTTAATCCTATAGTATGTGAAGCATAGAATGTGATGCATGTTTTGGATTTAAAAAATGTGATATAGTTTGAAAGTTATAGATGTTTTTCAATCAGCCTATCAATCAGGACTTTATTCGTAATTCTAATAGAAAATGAATAATAATTATTTATTAAATTCAAATTAAAGCATAATTTATACTCGTGGAAAGCTGAGAATCTCCTTTAAAAACCCTTTTCATTTCATCAATTTTGGGTAAAAAAAAAAGTTGTCATCCACATACCCTACAAATACCCATAATATTGCCACTTTTAGTCCCATCATGATCCTACACATACCCCTAAAACACACACACACACACACACACACACACACACACATATATATATAATATATGGAAATGTTCATTCAAACTCCAAGGTGACTATATAATGATAGGATTAATAAGATAGAACTACAATATTTTATTTAGATTTATTGTCTCAACTCAGGACAAACATTTCAGAATTAGGAATATAGAAAAGGCGTCAGTTAGATGTATTCATTCTCCAAAGAGAAAATAAATTGAAAACAAGTCACTAAGGTACTAGGTGGAATATTTGAATCTCATCCAAGTTGTTCAAAGATAATTTCCATTATTTTCTTATATTGCTAATGTAATTCAATATAAGGATATTCAATATTATAAGGTGGTAAGTAATGACTCCTATGGATAAAGGCATGCAACCAATTTTCTAGTTGTGGACTTACTACCATGGTTACATGGACATAATAGGAAGGGAACAACAATGATTTAGATAACATGATGCATTCTTCTACCTAGTGCACAAAATATTATAAATGAAACTCAAATAAACAAAACTAGAGTAGAAAAATTATGTGATAAAAAAATAGAATTTAGAACAAAAAAAAAAACACTTAAATAGTAGTAAAAACACCAACCTGCATAGCAAAATTGAATTTCATGAACTCCACAATGGGTTTCACTCCATAATATGTTGCACTGACACCAATACTAGTAAAACCATCCTCTAATGGAAAAATTCATGCAAACATAAATTTGTAAATATATTTGAATAATAAAAGATATAAAGGAAAAATCCTTTGACATGATTTCAATTAGCACATTTTAGCTTTAGAAACTTGCAAACCTCAGTGATTGGGGTATCAAGAACCCTATCAAGTCCAAAATTTTGTAGGACTTTAGAAACCTGTAAAGAAACACAAAGATAAGTATATCAAATGAAAATATCTCAAATTTTCAATCTTTTAGTAAATTATTAAATAGCAAAGGGTTCTTATCTTATTATTATATAATTTTGATTAAATTTCCACAAGTAAAATACCAGAGTCCTCCCTACCTGTACCAAATGGGAGCTTTGGGATGGGCTATTAACATGCACCAAAGCATAATGGTGGGGGAATTTTTGTCATATGTTATAGTTTGATATGCTTTGGTAAACATATATGCAAGATGTGGAATCATACACAAAACACCTGAGTTGTTTGAAAAAATTCCTCAAAGAGATGTCATCTCATGGAATGAAATGATTGATTATAGAATGTATAAAAAATAGATTTTGCAAGGAACCTCTCAAGATATTTGAATTAATGAAGCACTCTGGAACATGTCCTAATAATGTAAGCTTTTTTTCGGTTCTAGGTGCATGCAGTCATGTAGGTTTAGTGGATAAGGACTGCACATACTTCACATGTCAGTAACTTGTATTGCATTACAATTTACATATATAGTTGATCATTAGGTATGCATGGTTGACCTTCATGCCCATGCTGGCTATATTGAGGACACCCTAAACATTATTACTAAGATGCTAGTTAAATCTATGGTACATGTGGATCATATATGAATATAGGCTTAGTATTTCTAGCAACACTACTTTTTTAATTGGATCCTAAAAATGCTACAACTTATTTTCTTCTCTAAAAAATCTATACGAGGTTCAAATAGTAAAGAGATTGATGAAAGATAAAGGAATTAAAAAGATACCTAGATGTAGTTGGATTAAAGGCCATAAACTAGTACATGTTTCTTGTGTAGGAGACAGATCACATCCACAAACATGGAAGAGCTATGCAAAGTAGGAGAAAATGGCTTAGAAAATGAAGATAGTGGGGAATAAAGAATCATTTATCTACCACCACAGTGAAAAGTTAGGAATTGCATTTGGTTTCTTAAACATGGCCCCTAGTAAAAATATTAGTGTTGTTAAGAACCTTCAAGTATGTTCTAATTGCCACACTGCATCTAAATTCATCTCCAAGATTATTGCAAGAGAAATTTTTCTAAGAGATGTGCTCACCATTTCCATCATTTTAAATAGGGACAACATTAGAAAAACTAGAATAATATTATATTTGAGGGTGGAAAAGGGCCCTACAGGCTTCATTCATGAAATCATGTACCAGTCAATTATTGTACAAGATTCTATTCAGGTAGAGAACATTACCAATCACATGTTGCACCTCTAAGAGTGTGAAAGAGGTTACTGGAGAAGCCTCTTTCCATAGACTCAATCTTACAACAAACCTGTAGAAGGTAGGTCCATTATTGAAAATAGTGTTATAGCAACTTCTAAGCAGTGATCAAATTGATTCAGAGCTGCAAAAACTCTTGCAGGTGTAGGAGAATTGTCTAAAGCTAAAACTTTAGGAGATCCCTTGTCCTTTATTTTTTCTAAAAATTATGTATCATGTATTTGTAGGACACCTTATTAAATAATTTATAAGGTAAATATTAAAATTATCCCTCAGTGGAATATGTACTAGAGCCTCATATGCATAATATTGTCTAGCTTGATGATGACCTAGAAAACTTACCATTCCCTTTTACCTTTCTCATTAGCATCAAGGAATGCTTATGGTAATATATCTAAGGTGTATTAAGTGACAATTTCATTCAATACCACTATTGCTTCACCTTTCTCAACATTCACATGATATTCCTATCATATTTTTTGGTATATTCTTACATGATAGATCTTTGAGACCTACTCTAGGTGTTTTCATCTATATATTTTTTCAATTACAAAGAAAAAATGATTAATATTTTATATAGTTAAGTTTCATAATTATAGCAGTGATGACTAAATTGAATTGGACAATAAACAGGATAAAGTACATTTTAAATTTGGTTAAAAAGTAGATAAGAAATAATAAAAGTGAAAATAATAATGCAAAGCAAACCAATGAAGAAAGAATACAACCAAACTACTCCACAACTAATACACCATAGAAATGGCCATTACCTATGACTGGTAATTCCAAATGCATTTACTTCCAGAATAAATACTTGCAAGCATCCTACATGAGGAGCAACAAACAAAACAATTAGTATACTCTGGCTAAAATATTACATTTTTTTGTTCACTATAACATGGCCTAGAAATATTAATTCTTAACTATTGTATTCAAGACAAAACAAATCACACAATATTCTATATTTTTAAAACTAATGATGAATGTTTGAAAAATTTTGAACCTAAGAAAAGTCACCATCTATCCTCTAGAGTTAGAATAAAGATAAATTTTTCTTCTAGGAGATAGAAAAAATTGTAGTAATTTGAAGAACTATATAGTATACACACAAAATTCAATCTCTGAGATAACTATTCATTATAGACTTGAATATGATATCGAGGTGCATGCTATGTTTATAAAAAAGAATTAATATATTTAAGAAAAAAATCTACTATAATGCAGTACAAGAATTGTGTAAGCAATTCTTAAACAAGTGTCATGTGATGATAAGAGATTATAGCCTACAGGAATTGATGACATATAGTCTAGATTTGAAATAATAAGTAAAGAAGATGATGCACAAGTGGACCTGAATTTATTGAATGAAATGCATATCAACAAATTAGTTAGTACCAATAAGTGAACCACAATAGTGTTTCAACAAGAACCACCTTTTGGAAGGTCTGTTAATATTTTCTAACATAATAATGTAACAAATGTTTTTCCTTCTATCTTGGTAACACAAAAACTGCAGCAGACATATATGATGATGTAAACCTAAGAAGTAACAAATTTTAGGTGAATTTTATGTCATTTTAAAAATTTGGAATCCTTTGGAATATATGATATATCAAAAAATAGATTCTTACATTCTATCTAGCAGCATTATCAATGCTCCAACTTAAAGCAACAAAACATTCTTCAATTTTTTTAACTCTAAAGACATCAAAATATTTTATGGACAGAGTACAATATTGATAAAATGCATTATCTAAATGCAAGATTTCAAGTAAATCAAGCTTTGAACCCCTAACATTTCACAAGTTCCATAAGAAAAGGTGAAATTACCCTGGCTCTATTGGATGAAGATCTACTAATTTCACACGTTCAAATATTTGGGAAAGTTTCCTTTGACAAAAGAAAAAAGTAAAGGCACATACTTATTAGTAGAAATTCCTAAAAATTTAAATCAATACTCTTCTCTTAACTTAGTTTTTTTGTCATTTTCTCTGATAGTGCACCAATGTGCATTAAACATCATATATCCATTAAATCAAACACAAATGCATATATGCATTAGCATGCCCAATAAAACATTAGGAACTAAAGAAAAAACCTCACAATTTCTAGTTTATATGAAGCTAAATAGTAAATACTCTAAATAGATAATTGAATTGGTTGGGTGTGGGCATGATCTTTGAAGGAACTTGAGAATGATAGGCCATTCAACATGCTTTGTAAAAATATATAAATTTAAGAAATAATCTCAACAATTATTCAAATGTTCATGCAACCAAACACATGTGAAGAAGTGGAGATCCAAGATATGCACCAAGAAGGCATAAAAGAAAACAATTCACATATAAAAAATGAATAAAGTCAATGAATAAAACTAAGATTATTAATATTTTCAATCTTATTAGAGTGGATGTGCATTCTAGGATCAAAATCTCAATGATAACATGCCTAGGTTCAATCCGCTACTGGATAGGATTTCCTTGTCCCTACTAAGTGCTAACAGAAAACCCTAAAATGTGGGTCAGATGGGCAAGGAATCCAAAGTGAATTTCCATGGAAAATATACATATAAGATTTCATTAAGCGAAGCAAATTTTTTAGCCTAGTGACACATTCTTCATTGCATTAAATATGGTGGTAGGTCATTAAGTTTACCAACATTACTAAGTAAAAAGAAACACACAACAATGAAATTTGTAGTGCCACATGCTTGACATTCATTTAGTAAACTTTCCCTCCATTTTCAATGCATTAAATAGATAGCATGTCATGAAGTTTCCCAACATTACTGAACAGAAAGAAAAGCACAACAGTGAACTTTTTGTGCCACATGCTTGACATTAATTTAATCAAATTCCTTTTCCAAGCAACCCCATTATTTACAATAATTTAGAAAAGGAAGTGAGAAATAGATAGTCCTACAATAAATTTCTTAGTCTCTGACATCTGTAAAAAAAATCACTAATAGCATTCAAATGTACATTGAACATTAAGTTCCATCAAGATTGGCTAAACAAAATGCAATCTCAGTAGAGAGCCCAAGATTCCAAATCAAAAGAAAACTATTATGGACATATATCAAAATGGTTGTAGGAAGGTAAAGAACAACCTGAGAATCAATAGTTTCTTAAAAAATAGGTTAGTAATATGATAATCCTTTGTTGTTTTGTTTCGGTTAACATAGATTTGCACTATTTGTAGTGCTAGAAAGAGCCAATACATAATTCAGTTGAATGAGTTGCAAAAGTAATTAAAAGAGTAAAGGGTCATTTATTGAATGATAAGGAGCCACTTGATGTGACTTTCAGAGTCAATGTTTGAAGAAAAACTAGACAGTTCAAAGAAAATTGTATTATGAAACAGATGCACCGTAAGCAAATGGGTATGTGCAAAATCATCATGGAAAAAGTAGGCCTTTAAGTGGCAAAAAATTCAAAAAAAACAGAGTTAGGCAACTTGACGTAAAAATTTGAATAATTTATCTATATTATTTCAAAAATATGTAAAAATAGAATCTATAGAAAATTGAATGTAGTTTCTAAACTACTAGGTTGTCTTTTAAAAAAATCTATAGAGGTGAAAATTGAAATTTAAATGTAGTAGTACTTAAATTTCATGGAAAAAAAAGTAGTTTGTTTTGACCACCCTAACCACAATAAAATGATAATATTTTTTATAAGATTTTAGAAATAAGTGGAGGAATCGTGTCCAGATGTGATGCATATTTTTTGTAATTTTTTTCCAAGTAAATAATTAATTATAATTTTTTATTACAACTTTTAAAAAATATAAAAACTTGTATGTTTGACCAGCTTAACTTGGTCAAAACTTCATGAAATTCATTTTTTTTTAATCCTATAGTATATGCGTATAGAATGTGATGCATGTTTTGGATTCCAAAATTGTGATACCGTTTGAAAGCTATAGATGTTTTTCAATCAACCTATCAATCAGGACTTTAGTCATAATTCAAAAAGAAAATGAATAATAATAATTTATTAAATTCAAAGTAAAGCATAATTTATATTGGTGGAAAGTTGAGAATATCCTTTAAAAACCCTTTTCATTTCATCAATTTTTGGTAAAAAAAGGTTGTCAACCACATACCCTACAAATACCCATCATATCGCCACTTTTTGGCCAATCATGATCCTGCACATACCCAAACGAGTTAATGCACAAGTTGTAGAGAAACCCTATTTTCTTACAAAAATAAAACATCCACTATTAAGTACATTTGAAAAGGTTACCCATAACATTCAAACACTTGAAATGAAACTCTTAGGCATTAGCTTTAGCACATGCTAATATCTTTGTTGTATTTTGGTTCCATGACTTGACTCAATGGGTATGTGCAGGATTATGATGGGCCAAAAAGTGGCAATATGGTGGGTATGTGGCTGACAACTATTTTTTTACCCAAAATTGATGAAATGAAAAGTGTTTTTAAAGGATATTCTCAGCTTTCCAATGATATAAATTATTCTTTACTTTGAATTTAATAAGTAATTATTATTCATTTTCTATTAAAATTACGACTAAAGTCTTGATTGATAGGTTGATTGAAAAACATCTATAGCTTTCAAACGGTATCACATTTTTTGAATCAAAATAATGTGTCACATTCTATGCTTCACATACTATAGGATTAAAAAAAGAAAAATTGAATTTCATGAAGTTTTGACCAAGTTAAGTTGGTCAGACATATGAGTTTTTTATATTTTTTAAAAAGTTGTAATAAAAAGTTCATAATTAATTATTTACTTAGGAAAAAATTACAAAAAAATATGCATCACATTGGGACATGAGTCCTCTACTTATATCTAAAATATTATAAAAAAAGTATTATAATTTTATTATGGTTAGGGTGGTCAGACAAACACCTACTTCTTATTTTTTCCTTGAAATTTAAGTACCACTACATTGAAATTTCAAATTTTCACCAAATAGATTTTAAAAAATAAAAAACAAACTTAGTAGTTTAGAAACTAAATTCAATTTTCTATAGATTCTATTCTTACATATTTTTGAAATAATACATAAAACTTATTCAAATTTTTACATCAAGTTGCCTAACACTAATTTTTCTGAATTTTTTGCCACTTAAGGGCCTATTTTTTCCATGATCATCCTGCACATACCCCAATAGGCATGGGGAACCCCAACATAGGATGCCCCACTCCTAGTATTCCTCCCCTACATACTCCACCTTAAATAATTAAGGTCACTTTGATAGAAGCCCCTTGTATTTAGTGCCTAAAAGAAGAAGCCAAGCTAATAGAAAGCTCTCTAACTAATAAAGCACAATACAAAGTTCTAATATACATTGACTCTTAGAGCTCAAAAGAAAAAAATCATTAGTATTCAAGTATACATTTTGTATTAGGTAGATTTGCAAGTTGAAGTTTACTATTTTGGTTGATCATGAGGTCTAGACTGAGGGGTACAAAATTTGAACATCATCTAATGTAAATGGAAAAAAATCCACCTATATGAGTTCCATTAGTGGGTCCCATACACTAAATTGGCATCTAAATTTATCTTTTCCATAGTATATATTATCTATGCAAATGAAATATACCCACAAAATTGTACACCACTAAAACCAAATATTAAAATAACCAGAAACTAGAAACATTATGGTCAATTCTTTATAAGATCATGGATCATAAAATACCTTGATCTCAAGGTGAATATGCTTCCATCGTGACTGGAAAATAAGACATAAAGATGAAATTAGTAAATGCCCTTCAAGACATATCTCTCAAAGAAACTAGAAAAAAAAAATGTAAACCATATCTTGAGATTCCTTTCATAAAGAAGTATCACAAATGATACAAACAATTATGCTTTCCTGAATGTAATTTTACAACATTTGCATCAAATACAGGTTAATTACACTACGTGATACAAATGCAAAAAACCACTAAATCTTCAAATTATTTTCGTTAAGAAGGTAATGCGACAGATTATCATAGCAAAATGAAAGAGATAATAGAAGTTGTTATGAATTCCATGTGATCCAATATCATGCACAAAGAAGATGTAAAAGACCATGGAATAGAGTGAGAAGGGGTCAAAGTAAATGAGATTCATTGAATGTCAAAGAGCATTATCATTATATCAGTGAAAGCACAAGATTATAACAAAAATGAAGCAATGGAAAGCAAAAACCGTGATATGCAACATAAGGATAATTTTCATAAAGGATGAAGATCAGCTTACCATGTAATATTAACACAATGGAGGGTCCAAAAATAGTGACATTTATGTCACAAAGGGATAATAGTTGTTGAAGCCTAATAATAGTGAGATTTAATGAATAACACCGGGCTTGATAGTAGTGATATGAAAGAGTTGGAAACATTTTTATATCCTCAAAAGTAAGATAAAATTATTTTCAACCAATCATTCTATGCTCACAAGAAGTATATAAGAAAAATTCATAGGGTATATGCAGGATCATGATGGGCCAAAAAGTGGTGATATGATGGGTTTTTGTAGGGTATTTGGCTGACGAATTTTTTACCCAAAATTGATGAAATGAAAAGGGTTTTTAAAGGAGATTCTCAACTTTCTATCAATATAAATTATGCTTTACTTTGAATTTAATAAATAATTATTATTTATTTTCTATTTGAATTACAACTAAAGTCCAAATTGGTAGGCTGATTGTAAAACATCTATAGCTGTCAAACGGTATCATATTTTTTAAATCTAAAACATGCATCACATTCTATGCTTCACATACTATAATATTTTTATAAAAAGAAATGTATTTCGTGAAATTTTGACCAAGTTAAGGTGGTTAGATATATGAGTTTTTTTATTTTTTTTAATTTGTAATAAAAAAAAAATCATAATTAATTATTTACTAGGAAAACAATTATAAAAAAAAAATACATCACATTGGGACATGATTCCTCTACTTATATCTAGAATCTTATTAAAAAATATTATCATTTTATTATGGTTATGGTGGTCAGACAGACACCTACTTTTGATTTTTTTCCTGAAATTTAAGTACTATTGCATTGAAATTTCAAATTTTCACCAAATAGATTTATTTTTAAAAAATAAACCTAATAGTTTAGAAACTACATTCAATTTTCTAAAAATTCTATTGTTACATTTTTTTGAAATAATATAGATAAATTATTCAAATTTTTACATCAAGTTGCCTAACTCTAATTGTTTTGAATTTTTTGCCACTTAATGGTCTATTTTTTCCATGAAGATCCTGTACATACCCCATATCATATTATATAATATCGACAAAATAGTAAAGAGCTATATCTATCATAAAAAACAACAAATATTAGTATAACAAGGCATTATCTAAGGATTTTTTCCTTCTTTTCACAAATTTGTGTTCTTTAGATATTGATGATGTTCTGAATACAATCTCTTTTACATAAATCTATTATAATTAATTAAATGCAAACAATTGCAAGAGAAATTATTCTAAGAGATGTGAACCATTTCCATCATTTTAAATAGGGTCAATGTTCTTGTGGACAATATTATTCAAGTGCTAAATGAAACAATCTGAAAAATAGGCTTGCACTATAACAATGTGTGCACTACATCAAATATCCAATAATAACGAAGGGACATCCATCAGAGTATACTAGTAGGGACTTTTTTGTCATATGTTGTCATTACAAGTGCCTTGCTAGACATACGTGAAAATGTGGAAGCATAGACAAGGAAAGCAAACTATTTCAAAAAATGCCTCAAAGAAATGTGATATCATGGAATGCCATGATTAAAGAATATGTTCAAAATGGGTTTTTTTGAAAAGTCCTTAGAAAAATTTAATCAAATGCAATGAGTGGGTGCAAAGCCCAAATCATCAACCTTTAATCTATTCATAGTAAACAAAATTAAATTCTAAAAATGCTAAAAAGGTGTTCTGATCTTATCAAATTAAATAATATTTATAACCACACCTTCCAACTACCAAAAATAAAAATCTAGTCAACAATTTTCCCTTTCCTTTCTCAGCAGCTTTGCCCTTGGCTTTCCTCTCTAGAAGATATTTTCTATCCTTATCTATCTTCAACTTTGTCACCACAACCTTGGATGGGTAGACACAAACATTCATAGTTGCACCTAGGCACTAATATAGGAGAATTTGAAAACCAAAAATAATATGTAGTATAAAGTTAACTTATACCTAGTGCATGCCAGTAGTGTATATTTAAATCTCCAAACAATAGCATCAACAAAAATTCTAGTGCTTCCTCACCATTGAATTTCTATCAGGTGATTCTTTCAATATGGATGACCCATTTCCTTCAAAAAACTTGAACCACCTTCCCCTCCCTTCCCTTGAATGTCCCTCTTACAACCTGAACTTCGTCATCCTTTCTGATTGGGACATAACGAAGCTGAAAAAAATTGGTAACATTGGAAACAAAAAATCAAATAATTGAAACCTTTGTTTTATGGGATGCAAGTTGAGAGGTTAACCATTCTAAAAACCAAAGAAAAGGATTACACACTGACGTAGTGTTTAAACAAAAAGAAGCATGTTGACATAGTGTTGAATGCAATTGGAAAGTGTCAAGCCAAATTTTGGCATCCTACTTACCCATGCCAAAATGTGGAAGCATATACTGTAAGAAACATGAAATGTTTAACAAAGTTACTCAAATACCAAGAGATCTTCATCTCATTTTTTTGGCTTTAAAATCCTCTAAACAACATAAAATGGATTTTTTTAAAAGGCTTTCCAAACTTTCATGTAAATGTTATTGGCAAGTGTGAAACAAAAATCTACAATTCTTTTCAACATCTTGCCTGCACATAGCTTTGGAACAAGGATCCAAGAAAATCTATGTAGATAAATTTTATTTGATTGATTCATCCATTAGAATATGATTAAAAATATTTGCAAACGTGTGTAATAGTAAATAACACCGATTTTCATACCTCATGGATTTGAGTGAACAATAAAGAGCTCCAGCATCAAGTTCCCATTCAAATAATGTATACACTCAAGAGAGGTAGTGATTGTTTGTTAATCAGTATCAAGCCACCTCTGCCCTACAAGGTTGGAGAACTATCAATTATTTTGCACCACTTGAATTATTTACAAAATATTTTGGGAAAATTTCCCATACTTTTACCATGAGCTAAAGAGGCTTGTACTTTTAAGTTAACCTATTTGATTAACCACTTGAAAATCCCTAATTAAATATATAGAGACATTTTTTTGTATTTTACAAACCATTTCTTTGATTATCCCTTTTTAGTATCTTACTTGAGATGCATATATTGATTTGGTTTCCCACAATTTTATAAAGTCAAAGATCGTGTTGCAAAATAGTCCCAACTTAACAACAGATTGATAAAATCCTCACTAAAAAAACTTTATCTCAGAACTAAACATAAAAATACATCAAACTCAAACATATAACATAGTAAAGAGTGAAGGCAATATTCAATAGTGATCTTGAAACCTAAAATGTCATATTGTGTGAAGCAGGTGCCCATTCTTCTACAATTCATTTTTCCAAAGATTCAACATCAGTGTTTGGTGAAACACGAATGTCAAAAATTGCTTTTAAGCTACTTGTGACAAATAGAAAATTCCATTCACTACCTGTTCCAGCATATACTTTTCCTTTGCAAGCATCATCCCTATGTGAAAATGGGAGCTTTGAGACAAGGTGTGGACATCCGTAAGAGAAATGTTTTCCAATAGAAAACATTGTTGTATACTAAACTGTGTAGGGTAAAATATGTCATAATGTCAAAACCTAAATGTGCACATTATTAGGAACTTTGTTGTACTTTTCATTTTAAGGAGCGGGAACCAATAGTGGCGTGAAAAGTAGCACAAAATGGTGAAAATAAACCAAAAAAAAGGCAAAAAATGATGAACATTTAAGATTTTTCTAATCATAAAAAATTAATATAATATATATATATAATATAAAATATCATTAATATATTATATATTTAATATAATAGTAATAAGATTAAATTATATATAATATAATTATATTTATGATTATATTTAATAGTATATATAGGTTATATTATTATTTAAGCAAAAAGTGGAAAGCCACTTATAGTATTATATTTTATAAATAGATATTTACAAAAACTGGTTCAAAGGGCATAGTGGCAGGAAGAACATGTAAGAAACCTCCAGTTATAGCCCAAAGTTAAACTACAGTTTTATCAAAAATTGAAAACCTCGTAGATGGTGGCCTAATGCCATAGATTAAAAATTTAAAACTAAGCCCCCAAAAATCTGGTCTTACACCACATATTACAATTTTTAAATCCCCCATAAAATTTGAAAAACCCCTTAGACAATTTCATCTTTTCATTGACCCCCCATTAACTGAGTTTTCATCTTGCCCTTCTAATTTCTCTGCCAATTGAAGACCCCTCTCAAGGAATCTTTTGCTACAAATAGGGACTCTATTTTGGTTGGAAAGAGAAAGTGATCAAGATGCAACCACCGTTGGTGTACGCACTTGAGCACTAACAAACCCTTAGCTTGGAGCCATTCAAGCATGATTTTGAATTTGGAATTGACCATGAGCTAGCTAGTTTACCCCAATTTGACCATAAACTGGCAGGTTTACTCCAAGTTGATAGTCTAGTAGAACACCACTCTGCAGAGGAGGTAGGATAAAAGCATGGAGAAAAAGGAAAGGCATAATATTTCTCTTTAATTTCCAATTCCATCATCGAACAAGTGTGCCTCTAGTGTTTCCTTAAGGATCACAATAGTATATTATCATTGTTAAACTACAATTCCAACTTAATGAAACAAGTGTGCCTTTTTTGCACCAAATCCCTTAAGAAGAGCCCTTTGATAAACCCGTCTCCAGCAAAGAAATTATACTTTTCAATGACAGAGGAAATTGCATTATCTAGAATAAACTAAACTTTAAGATATTTCCTAGCTAGCTCTTCCAATTCAACCAGAGACTAAATGAAATCAAGAGCATTTGACAAAAAAATTGAGATCACCTATGATGGGCAGATAATACAGCATGCCCTTAAACTGTTAATCTATAGACCTAGGATGATTTGGATGTTGTCTTCTACTCTTGCATTGTCTATGATGGACACTGATTGCAGAGCATCCCGCACGAGGTATTCTTCCACTGGCCGCTCTCATGGTCTAACTGGTAGTGAAACCCTCAACTTCCAAGGATGATATTCCATTGAGCTTATGGTGGAATTTTGAGATGTGAACTCTTAGAAACAAGTGAATTAATACCTCTCAATGCCTTACTATGATAGAATGTAACTATGCAAATAAATCCTTTGAATTCCTTTTTAATGCCAATTTTAGCCTAAGTGGAACATGAAACCATAATGAAGAGGAGAGCAATGGCTAAGTAATTAATTCCTCTATGTACCTCTACAAATCTGACTCATGGTAGATGAATTCCTAAAAAGAAGATGGTTGTTAACGCATTTAAAATCATCATATTACCAGTACGCTAGGAATAAAAATATGACTCTTAGATGCTTTGAAAGGACTAGTGTAGATATTAGACATTATCACAACAAAAATTGATAATGGCCCTTAGTAAGTAATATGAACCATCCTTTATTCTTCTATGAAAAGCCTTGAGGCTTAACAATTCACCATTACCTCAAACAAAGCACAAGCCACATGTTTATTTTTTAAAAGCTCAAATTTTAAAATCCCTAGCTCAAATTTGAAAATCCCTTTGATATCCACGTTGCTGATGACACAATTTTATGTTTCCAACTCATAATTGATTTGGCATTGATTTGTAACTCTGGGAAAATTGGCAAAAACTAAATTTGTGCCAATTAAGAGGCCGAACTATCTCTTTACCTCTTGTTGAATTAAATCAAATAATTGAGGAATTTCTTTTATCTAATTCATGTCATGCAAAACACATAACTCTCTATTCTCACAACCAAGATTGGCAAGGTAATTTGCTATTCTATTGCCTTCCCTGTATTTGTGGGTAATTATAGAAGCACTAAAACCATCTAGAAAAGCCCATTCTTTATCTAAGATGTAACTTAGATTCTAATTCTATACCATTCTTGATCTACATGCATTAATAACAATCAAAGAGTCACCTTTGATGTGAATATTTGCAACCCCCAACTTTGATGCCAACTCTAACCCAAGTAACAAGGCTTGTGCTTCTACACTATTATTCTTACCATGAACTAAGTGGATTGAAGAGGTGGCCAAGACTTGACTTGACTCTATTCTAATACAGATTCTTACCCCTAACTTTCTTGCCTCTACCTTACATCCCCCATCAAAATTTAGTTATACAAAGCCCTCTTATGGAGGAGTCCATTTAACTGAATTCCTATCAACTTTATTTGAGTCAACTATGAACAAGCTACCATCAAATGGCAACTTAATACTCTTCCAATTCTTTAAGATATAATTGTACCAACTTGTAAACAATGAATTTATTAGCTTCTTTTTATGAACTTGGGTATGTGCAAGATCATCATGGAAAAAATAGGGCCTTAAGTGGCAAAAAATTCAAAAAAATCAATGTTAGAAAACTTGATGTAAAATTTTGAATAAGTTATCTATATTATTCAAAAGTATGTAAGAATAGAATCTATAGAAAATTGAATGTAGTTTCTAAACTACTAAGTTTTTTTTTTTTTTAAATCTATTTGGAAAAAATTTGAAATTTCAATGCAATAGCACTCAAATTTTAGGGAAAAAATAAGAAGTAGGTGTCTGTCTGACCACCCTAACCATAATAAAATGATAATATTTTTTTATAAGATTTTATATATAAGTAAAGGACTCATGTATGGATGTGATGCATATTTTTTTGTAATTATTTTGCATGTAAATAATTAATTATGAAATTTTTCTTACAACTTTTGAAAAATATAAAAACTTGTATGTCTGACTAGCTTAACTTGGTCAAAAATTCATGAAATTTATTTTTTCTTTTTCTAATCCTTTAGTATGTGAAGCATAGAATGTGACACATGTTTCAGATTCAAAAAATATAATACCGTTCGAAAGCTATAGATGTTTTTCGATTAACCTATCAATCAGGACTTTAGTCATAGTTCTAATAGAAAATGAATAATAATTATTTATTAAATTCAAATTAAAGCATAATTTATATTGGTGGAAATATGATAATCTCCTCTAAAAACCCTTTTTGTTTCATCAATTTTGGGTAAAAAAAAGTCATCAGCCACATACGCTACAAATACCCATAATATTGCCACTTTTTGGCCTATCATGATCCTGCACATACCCACTATATAGGTTATATTATTATTATAGGGTTATATTATTATTATATATTGTATTATATAATAAAAAAAATATTAAATATAAATATAAAATTATTATAATTAATAATTAATAATTAATATATTCTTATATAGAACAAATTAAATTAATATATAAAAAAATTGATAGTTTAATTGATCTTTGGAGAGATTAGGAAAAAGAAAGAGAGATCGAGGGGGAGACAATTCTATATAGAGAGAGGAATATATACTAACACTTGCACCTAAAGGAGGTTCAAGGATTGCACAGATAGAAAATTATATGTATGTTAATATGTTAGAGAGTATGTGTTTGTGCATGGATGTGCTACAAATTCTAGTTACATGTGGCTAGCTTAAAAAAAAAATAATAAGTGCTAAATAATGGAATGAAATAAATTTAGACAAATCTAGATTAGGACTCCCTAACATAATTCACACTCTAGGGCTTAGGTGTGGTGAAGTTAGGGCTCCCTATAATGCTTCCTCTTTGACCCCATCATGTTAGACTATGGGAATAACACTATTGATTCTTGATTTTTTAAATGATCCATTCAAATGGATTGAAATAATTGATAATATATATGTATTATTTAAATGAAAGTGTTTTCAAGATAGCCCTCAAAATGCAATTGGATTGTTTAAATCATATTTTATTAGTGAAATTGACTACAATTTCTCTTTGATACATTTGACATGCTAACACAACAAGAAAATCAAAATAGCTTCAAATTATAGTTAAAAACATTAATAATTTATTAACATAATAAGTAATAAAAGTTAAAGAATGTAAATATTAATTTTTTTTATAAAATATGTGAAGGCCTTAAGATTGCACCAAGAGGAAATGCCTTCCATGCAATAGGTATTTTTGGTGCACCAAGCAACCTAGGCAGCCAAATGGCCCACTTAGGTAGGGGTCCCTTGAGGGGGGCTTAAGCTCTATGCATTATGATCAAATTTGAACAAAAAAAGAATATAGGAGTAATAGTCATTTATTTATTCATTTTTATTTGTTTGATATTGCTCAGTTATTTACTCATTTAGTTGTGATTTTACCCAATGACCAAATTAGTCATTTATAATTGTGAATTGCAAAAAAATAGTAGAATTTAGTCATTTTTAGTCACGTGACTAAACCTTTTAGTCACATAGTCATTTATTTTCCAAATTCTACTAGTGCACCAAGCTAGGGCTTGGAAAGACAAATGCAATGCAAATCAAAATGGTTAACCTTAATTCAATGCAATCTCTCACTAAATGACCTAGAAATACAAATAAAATAAAACAAAAAGTTGTAAGATGAAATGTTTTCACCTAGAAACCTGAAGCAGACTTGAATGAGCTCTAAAATGCTTTTTTTTTTGGAATTTTGACCTACTAGAACTCATATGCCAGTTTGGGTGGATTAGTCCTAGATCAAGGTTTCTACACAGGAACATGTTTCTAGAAAAAGGGTATCTAAATCTACAAAAATCTTGAAAAAGCACCTCTAGTGGGACTCATATGCCACTTGTGGTGTATCAGTCTCGTTCTGATTTTTTTGAGAATTTCAAGTTCAGATCTATGCTCCAATCTCTATCCTTCCCTTCCAAATTGATTTTTAGATCCAAATCTATGAAAAGACCTACAAAATAGAATATAGACTTGATTTTCTTATGGTGGGTTTGCCTTTGTCAAACCCCTAGTTTGGTAATTAAACCTTGATAGAAACAATGAAATGTGCATGTAAATAAGAATGTAAGCCCTAACATTAAATGTCTCTATGATTAGGAAATCTGAAATGCAATGCAACCTTATTGTAATGTATCAAAATGAGATGCATGAATGAACTATGCAAATGGATGACTCACTTTAAGAGGTCTCTAATCACCCAAATGAGCCCTAATAATGCATGTACCTTCCTTAGGCTGAATGTAGAGTGATAATGGAGGATAGAATCACTTAGGAAATAAGTCATTAGGTTTGGCTTGATGGCTATCTACATCTCCCCAGTCTAGAATCCATCATGATTCACCATAGACAACCACGATCAACCCTTGAAAATGCTAGATCTTGAATGAATGTGAGCTTGAAGACCTACAAAAACTCTTTAATGCTACTACAAGACTTCAACTTTGCTTGCTTGAATATTCTTGAATGATTGGATCTTGAAATTGCTCTCGAAAAATGCTTGCTTAGATGAAATAATGACTTAGAAGCTTTATTATATATGCATTAACACCTAATTTACTGTTATTCGGATCTAAAAAGCCAAAATAAACCAAAAATTTGAATTAAAAAAGTTATTTTCCTATTCAAACCCTAAAAAATCCCTAAATGGGACTCATATGCCATCTCTGGCATATGAGTCCCACCCTCGATTTTTAGGGTGGGTTTTTAGAAATTTTTATGTTTTTGACGATTTTGTCAGTTTTTTAGCAGAATAAAGCCTCAAGATCCAAAATAATGGGTCTTAGAGGCCTATTAATGATGATTTTATAGGGTATTTAAAGCAAGGGTGGAAAAATATGTCCAAATTAAGTGTGAAATTCCATTTCTTTCAAGAGCATAAAATTTTCTACAGTATAGGAGCAAGATAATACAAAGTATAAAAATAAAATTTTTGTCTTGGATGGATAGATGGCTTTCTCTATAAGGTTAAATTTTAATGATCAAGTCAATATTGTCAACAATACCAAATTACTACATGGAAATGTTGAAAGCACCCAAATAAGTTATTGCAGAAATAGAGTAACACATTAACACTTTTTTGTGGAAGGGAAAGGTCAATGAAACAAAAAATATTCCATTAATCTCACTAGAAAATATGTATTCTAAAAATATTAATGGTGGGGCATGTATTCATAATATTTCTTCAAGAAACATGGCTCTTGGAGAAAAATTAGTATGACATTGATATTTATACACAAAACCAAGTTTGAAATGGTGTTAAATAATGCAAACCATGTATTTGGACAATGTGCTACAAGAAATAATTCTTACCATATAAAATACTCTTGTGGGATCCACAATCTAGACTTTTTTGTTAGCATGTAGAAAAGTTATAACTCCATATATATCATGGGAAGTGAATCATGGAGAAAAATATTTTTTCTAGAAAGACTCACGGAATGGTCTTCCCCCCTTACAAAGAAATTAGGAGCTATAGTCAATAGAGATAGTCTTATCAAATATATGGGATCCTAATGTCAAATATTATGTTCAAGGTACAAAGGATCTAAAGGGAAATTCATATGGAAATATTTGTCTAATACTCTAGTATTTGACAATCACAATAAAAAATCATTATTGAATAATATGCTAAAAGAGAGGCTTGTTTCGAAATTAGATTTGGAGGATAGGTTAATTTAGGCACTGTTGGTGTAAATAAAGTCTTATACCTGGTTAATTGATTGGTATGGGATTTATTTACATGTTAAGTTTACTTAGGTCATAGGAAGGAATCTTCCTAGAAGGTGTTAGTTATCATTAGTTGTTATCTTATCTTTTGACTTGTAACACATGTGAAGTGGCCATTTTTGTATCAATATCACAACTACAACCAATTACTCCTAGGATATGTTCTCTTTTTATGTCCCACACAACTCTCTTCCATTTTGATGAAGGTTTGGGAACTAGTCCATAGAGATATGGAAAAATATTAAACCACCTAAAATGTGTTAGGATTCCATCTCGCCAAGACTTAAAGTTTGGAAATTGATTTAACCTTATTATATTAGGATGTGTTTTGATGCCCATATTAAACTCCTCAACTTTAGTCATATAATAGACCAATCAAGAGACATATGCCAACAAAGATAATAGAAACCGAGGAATTAGTTGCTAGACCAAAATACTTCCACAAGAGAGATAATGGTGAGACTGCTTACTATATCAAATGCAAGATTGATTCATGATTCAATTGATACAAATGTACAAGATGATGGTTGCTTATAAAGGAAAGCATGCACAACCCTTAACCTAACTTGAGCTAAAATACAACTTAATTAGATAAGGATAACAAAATTCAACCTAGGACTTAAATTAGTGCCTAAGTAAACTTACGAAAATGTAATTATATAGTTAATTAAACCATGCTCACCCCCCATAAGTGAAACTTAGGGAGAATATTATGAATAAATTTACAATGGGTCCTAACAACTAGGCCATGTTAGGCACCCATTTACAGATGTAAATGCAATCTCTCATAAAGCGAAGAAAAGGGGAAAACCCCTCTCCAAAAAAGAGAAAACAAAACAAAAAACAAGTATGACAAATGTAAACATGATGTATGGAGGACTCAATGATACCCCCCAAGGAATACATCCATCATGTATATATAATGAATTATTCCCCCATAAGAGGGAAGTAATGAGATAAGATATCATTTGCATGATGAAGAAGATCCAAAGCTAATGAAGAGTGCCTAAAAACAAAAGATGGCCCAATTTCTGCAAGCAACACATGTCCCCTTAGGAAGAAAAAAATCCATAAGCCGATGAAGAAGCCACTCCATATTCAATTGAAATGAGGAAGAATGAATGCTCAACATGTATGCCTCTGAAAACTAAGTAGGAGCCTCCAAGCTTGAATGAGCCACAACATAATCATGGTCAAAATCAACCAAAAAACATGAAAAATTAAGTGATGGAGGAGACTCATGAATATCAATCTCCAAAGACAAAGAAGATGGTGTAATAGTTGTGCTGAAACTATCATCAAAGAGGAGAGAAATTCCCTCAAATGTGTCCTCTAAATCTGTAGTATGAGACTCTAGGAACAATTTATAAATCCTTGTCAAATAATCATCCCACAAAGCAAGACCTGGAAAACTATGATTATCCTGTTGAACAAAAGCAACAATGGTTGAAGAAGCAAGAGGTGGAGGAGTAGGAAGCTCATCACTAGTCTCTAAAGTACCAAGATGTAGATGACCAAACTTCTCCTCACTAATATGGGTCACACTCAATGGAGTGTGTGATGTATTCAAAGGAACATTATTAGCTTTGGAAGAAAAATGTGAATAGAATATACTCAAGAGGAATGATCAACCATCCTGATTGCAACCATATCCCTAGTTCCAAGTCCCTTATATACACCCTATTAGGAGTGAACTCAACTATTTTACCATGACCCCCATGAGTAATTTGATAAATAGAAAGGATATTAGTGGTCAAAGAAGGAACACAAGTCACATCATTGAAATTCCCTTCCCTAATACAAATAGAGCCCTTCCCACTTACCTTCATGAATGTATTATTACCCATCAAAATGTGAGGTGAATTATAAGGCTCAAAAGAAGAGAACATATCCTTTGAAGATGCCATATCATGAGATGCCCCTAAATCAAGAAGCCATCATTGATAATTAGGACTTGTAGAGGCCAAGAGTGCATGTCCTTTCATATTATGTATGTCTTTTCATATTATGTATCCCATAAGTGGATGTTGTGTTATCTGACTATGGCTATTGATTGTGATGGTGAAGAAGAAGTAGAAGACACTAATGAGGGCAGCTATATGTTATTCTTTTGAAGAAGATGAATGATTTCATCAATCTTATTATTGTAGCATCTATGCTCATCATGTCTCGACCTTTTGCAATATTCCCATTTGGACTTCTTTTTTTATGATTCCTCTTTTGAAGAGGATGAGGACTCTAAGAGTTCCATGTGAAGGAGAATCTTTATCTTTCTCATTTGACTTGGTTTCATTTTCCACTTGAAGCCTTTATATCATTCACAATAAGAACTTGAGATTTTGAAGACTTCAAGGTGCCCATGTGCATCAACTTTGTTTTTTTCCCCTGTGAGCTATACAAAAAATTCATCAAGAGAAAGCATTTTATATACATTGCCAAGAGCATCCATTGTAGCATAGAAATTAGAAACAAACACAAAATGTAGAAGTTCAAAAACCAACTTCATAGTCCCCAAGAATCACCTACAAGCAATCACCTATCACATGCAATAGATATTCAAAACAAAACAATAGAAGTTCTATAAACCCTCAGAGCCAATGTGTGCAAGAAAAAATCAGCATAATTGATTATTCAATGCAATTGTTTTACAAATAATACAAAATCCTTCAAAAAGGAAATAATGCAATAAAGTAGGAAAAGACAACCCTAATCTTATCTTGAGCAAAAAGAAAACTCAATAAGATAAGGATAATAATTAAACAATAATTATCCTAGGAAATAGAATATCTTAAGTAAACTTATGCTAAAGTGTAATTAAATAATTAATTACACCAACACCCCCCCATAAGTGCAACTTAGGGAGAAGAAAATTATTATGCAAAGATGAGTCTCGACAACAAGGCCTGATCAGGTACTCATTTACAAATGCAATGTAAACTAAATCAAATGGGGTACAGGAGAAAACCACATGGGAACAAAACTCCTCCCTAAAATAGAATGTGGAAAGAATGAAATGCACTAATGAAAGAAGGATAGGAGGTGGATTACATCATACCCCACATAGACACCTTCTATCATATACTTGTACATATACAATGGTCTCCATAGGAGAGATATAAAGAGACAAGAAGGCCCCCCCCACAATGAAGAAACTCCTGTCACAATGGTAGATGCCTGATGTAGAATAAAAAAAGAGATTCTGAAGTGGAAAATAATATTCCTCCCCTTGGGAAGAAACAAATCCAAAGGATGATGTCAAAGAAACCCTATGAAGAGTGATGAACCAATCTATCTCAAGATGTGTGCCATGATAGGATGTTGAAGAATCTCTCTATCTGAACTTAAAAAAATGATGCCAAATCCAAACTGATGTGGAGAATCCTGAAATACAACCTTTGAATGCACAGATAATGGTGGGCGTATAGTGATAACCTGATTGTCAAGGTAGAGGAGATGAATGTCCTCAAAATAATCCTCAAGATCCATAGTGTGAGACTCAACAAACAAGAATTTGTCTACAATATAAGAATCCCATGATGTAATAGATAATGAATGACCAAGATGGTCATGATGTTGAACTAAATCCATAGGAGCCAATGTGACAATACTAATGTCATCAAGAACAACATATCATACATGTATAATCTCAGTCTGAAGAGTAGTAACTGTGTGTATGAAAATATGTCACTTATAGTGAATTCAAACACATTCAATAATACCTTATATCAAAGAAGC
Organism: Sequoia sempervirens; assembly: GCA_007258455.2. NCBI lineage: Eukaryota > Viridiplantae > Streptophyta > Pinopsida > Cupressales > Cupressaceae > Sequoia > Sequoia sempervirens. The sequence continues at coordinate 127,072,649 of VDFB02193867.1, forward strand.
TTACAGAAAAACAAAAAAACTCTCAGTGCAGCTTCTTCGAAATCGTCTTATTGCTCTCTATCTCTAGCGTTTCACTGGTTCGAGTTACTCTCAGATTCAATAAGCCAAGCTCAATGAAATGGACTACTAGAGAATGAGATTTAAACTAAAATGCATGCTATACTAAGATGCAAGATTATGGTATGCTATGATAAGATGATTGCTAAGATATGATTATTGTTGAAATGCTAAAGATGCAAGAGCGTAAGTGTAATTGTATGTATGTTCATCATAACCAATGCTTGGATTTTCACATGTATTTATAGAGCTTTTGAAAGAATTTGATTGACTATCATGATTAACGATTCAGATCAAGCTTGTTGGGATGAACGGTGATAGATTTTCAAAAGTTGAGAGAGAGATAGAAGGTTT